>JAGFNQ010000999.1:211673-242838 GCA_024364735.1 Boesenbergia rotunda | reverse complement strand
CTATCAGTGAGTTTTGAGCAAAAACTCACTGATGGACCTCTCATATCTGGAATTCTGAAAAAACCTAGATCAGTAGGTAGGGTTGAGATAGGAGATAAGATTTTGGGTGTCAAACCCTCTAATTCTTGCTGTATCACCAAGGCTATATCAGTGGTTTAGGTCTATCAGTGAGTTTTGAGCAAAACTCACTGATGGACCTCCCATATCTGGAATTCTGAAAAACCTAGATCAGTAGGTTAGGGTTGAGATAGGAGATGAAATTTTGGGTGGCAAACCCTCTAATCTTGCTGTATCACCAAGGCTATATCAGTGGTTTAGGTCTATCAGTGAGTTTTGAGTAAAACTCACTGATGGACCTCCCATATCTGGAATTCTGATAAACCTAGATCAGTAGGCAGGGTTGAGATAGGAGATAAGATTTTGGGTGTCAAACCCTCTAATCTTACTGTATCACCAAGGCTATATCAGTGGTTTAGGTCTATCAGTGAGTTTTGAGCAAAACTCACTGATAGACCTCTCATATCTGGAATTCTTAAAAACCTATATCAGTAGGTAGGGTTGAGATAGGAGATGAGATTTTGGGTGCCCAACCCTCTATTCTTGCTGTATCACCAAGGCTATATCAGTGGTTTAGGTCTATCAGTGAGTTTTGAGCAAAACTCACTGATGGACCTCCCATATCTGGAATTCTGAAAAACCTAGATCAGTAGGTAGGGTTGAAATAGGAGATGAGATTTTGGGTGCCAAACTCTCTAATCTTGCTGTATCACCAAGGCTATATCAGTGGTTTAGGTCTATCAGTGAGTTTTGAGCAAAACTCACTGATGGACCTCCCATATCTGGAATTCTGAAAAACCTAGATCAGTAGGTAGGGTTGAGATAGGAGATGAGATTTTGGGTGTCAAACCCTCTAATCTTGCTGTATCACCAAGGCTATATCAGTGGTTTAGGTCTATCAGTGAGTTTTGAGCAAAACTCACTGATGGACCTCCCATATCTGGAATTCTTAAAAACCTATATCAGTAGGTAGGGTTGAGATAGGAGATGAGATTTTGGGTGCCCAACCCTCTATTCTTGCTGTATCACCAAGGCTATATCAGTGGTTTAGGTCTATCAGTGAGTTTTGAGCAAAACTCACTGATGGACCTCCCATATCTGGAATTCTGAAAAACCTAGATCAGTAGGTAGGGTTGAAATAGGAGATGAGATTTTGGGTGCCAAACCCTCTAATCTTACTGTATCACCAAGGCTATATCAGTGGTTTAGGTCTATCAGTGAGTTTTGAGCAAAACTCACTGATGGACCTCCCATATCTGGAATTCTGAAAAACCTAGATCAGTAGGTAGGGTTGAGATAGGAGATGAGATTTTGGGTGTTAAACCCTCTAATCTTGTTGTATCACCAAGGCTATATCAGTGGTTTAGGTCTATCAGTGAGTTTTGAGCAAAACTCACTGATGGACCTCCAATATCTGGAATTCTTAAAAACCTATATCAGTAGGTAGGGTTGAGATAGGAGATGAGATTTTGGGTGTCCAACCCTCTATTCTTGCTGGTATCACCAAGGGCTATATCAGTGGTTTTGGTTTATCTAATTGTGTATAAACTATCAGTGGAGGTAAGTGATTTGAGCAAAACTCACTGATGGACCTCCCATATCTGGAATTCTAAAAAATCTTGATCAGTAGGTAGGGTTGAGATAGGAGATGAGATTTTGGGTGGCACACCCTCTAATCTTGCTGTATCACCAAGGCTATATCAGTGGTTTAGGTCTATCAGTGAGTTTTGAGCAAAACTCACTGATGGACCTCCCATATCTGGAATTCTGAAAAACCTAGATCAGTAGGTAGGGTTGAGATAGGAGTTGAGATTTTGGGTGTCAAACCCTCTAATCTTGCTGTATCACCAAGGCTATATCAGTGGTTTAGGTCTATCAGTAAGTTTTGAGCAAAACTCACTGATGGTCCTCCCATATCTGGAATTCTTAAAAACCTATATCAGTAGGTAGGGTTGAGATAGGAGATGAGATTTTAGGTGCCCAACCCTCTAGTCTTGCTGTATCACCAAGGCTATATCAGTGGTTTAGGTCTATCATTGAGTTTTGAGCAAAACTCACTGATGGACCTCCCATATCTGGAATTCTGGAAAACCTAGATCAGTTGGTAGGGTTGAGATAGGAGATGAGATTTTGGGTGTCAAACCCTCTAATCTTACTGTATCACCAAGGCTATATCAGTGGATTTTTATGTATACACTAAGTACCAATATTTATCAGTTATCTTCTATAAACGTATTACACCTATACAACTACAAATTTTTTATCCACCAACTTAAATCAGAAGTATTTAATGGTTAACAGAGACCCTGAAATTTTCCCAGTTGAGGCACACGGTGGGCCTGAACTGATTTATTTCAGGCCCACCCTGGGCCTGAAGTGGATCTATTCAGGCCCAACGTGGGCCTGAAAGGTTTTATTTCAGACCCTCCTTGGGCCTGAAGTGTTTTTATTTCAAGCCCACCGTGGGCCTGAAATGATTTATTTCAGGCCCACCGTGTTCCTGAAAAGTAAATTTCATGCTCACCTTGGCCATTAAATAAGTTCGTGATTTATAGATTAATATTCTATATTTATTTACATGTTGTGACCAAATCCTGTAATTTTTTTTAATTATTAAAATTTACAATTTGAAACAAGTATTTTAAATTTATGGTAGAGATAATCCATCTTACTAAGTGAATACAGAATGCATACCAATTTTCAATTCCTTCGAGACGATAAAGTTATGTTTTCAAATTATGTATCAGAAACCCACTTATGGACCTTCGATACTTGATTATATGTCAGTAGTTAGAGTTAACCAAAGAGATGTTATTTCTGGTGTGCAAACTTTGTCCAAATCATTATGAGTTGTTTTCTTACCGTATCAGTTGGCACACTACATTGCAGCAACTCGATGTGAATTAACATCCCATATCTGGAATTCTGAAAAACCTAGATCAGTAGGTAGGGTTGAGATAGGAGATGAGATTTTGGGTGCCCAACTCTCTAATCTTGCTGTATCACCAAGCCTAATCAGTGGTTTAGGTCTATCAGTGAGTTTTGAGCAAAACTCACTGATGGACCTCCCATATCTGGAATTCTGAAAAACCTAGATCAGTAGGTAGGGTTGAGATAGGAGATGAGATTTTGGGTGCCTAACCCTCTAATCTTGGTGTATCACCAAGCCTATATCAGTGGATTTTTATGTGCACACTAAGTATCAATATTTATCAGTTATCTTCTATAAACGTATTACACCTATACATCTAAAAATTTATTATCCACCAACTTAAATCAGAAGTATTTAATGGTTAACAGAGACCCTGAAATTTTCCCAGTTGAGGCACACGGTGGGCCTGAAATGACTTGATTTCAGGCCCACCCTGGGCCTGAAATGGATCTATTCAGGCCCAACTTGGGCCTGAAAGGTTATATTTCAGGCCCTCCTTGGGCCTGAAGTATTTTTATTTCAGGCCCGCCGTGGGCTTGAATTGATTTATTTCAGGCCCACCCTGGGCCTGAAATGGATCTATTCAGGCCCAACGTGGACCTGAAAGGTTTTATTTCAGGCCCTCCTTGGGCCTGAAGTGTTTTTATTTCAGGCCCACCTTGGGCCTGAAATGATTTATTTCAGGCCCACCGTGGGCCTGAAATCATTTTATTTCAGGCCCATCGTGTTCTTGAAAAGTAAATTTCATGCTCACCTTGGCCATTAAATAAAATCATGATTTATAGATTAATATTCTATATTTATCTACAAGTTGTGACCAAATCCTGTAATTTTTTTTTAATTATTAAAATTTACAATTTGAAACAAGTATTTTAAATTTATGGTAGAGATAATCCATCTTACTAAGTGAATACAGAATGCATACCAATTTTCAATTCCTTCGAGACGATAAAGTCATGTTTTCAAATTATGTATCAGAAACCCACTTATGGACCTTCGATACTTGGATATATGTCAGTAGTTAGAGTTAACCAAAGAGATGTTATTTCTGGTGTGCAAACTTTGTCCAAATCATTATGAGTTGTTTTCTTACCGTATCAGTTGGTACACTACATTGCAGCAACTCGATGTGAATCAACATCACACAATTGTTTTATTTTTCTGGACAATAAATTATATTCATACAAATTACACAATTTCTATACAAATGGAGCTGAATCACCAGCAAAGGATGTTTTTTTACAACATTACTTCAAGATATTGACACTCTCATATTTTACAATACATGTCTCCCATAATATTTACTGTCAGATCAAATCTCATTTTCGTCATATCTCCTTGTTTGAAATCCATCTTCTCATCGTATAGGAGACATCGGACGTATTGCATAACAAAGAAGGCACAGTCCACGCTGAAAATAACAAACAGTATTTCAGATTTCAATAAGTGGGGTAATAAAATACTTTGATCATTTTAAAATTTTCAAACTCTTCCTCACTTACTGACCAATGTTCTTGTTGAGGACATTTTTGTCTAACGGAGGGCCATTTGTCCAAGGGATGTTGACTTTGTAGATATGGATGAATAGCCGTAAGTTCCTCGCGAGTATATTGTTTAAGTTCTTTTACCTGTCAAATATATCATGAATTTCAATGACATTTTTTATCAAACGGAATGAACATATATATGAATAAAGGTAGGTAGCTCACCGCTGAGTCAAAATCATGCTTATATTTACGGCCACTAGCAAGATAATTTAAATGAATGAAAGTCATTGCTTCTGTATCCACCGCCAATAAGTGAAAGTGTGTATTATCACTGCACAAAGGTATTAAAATATATCTAAACCCTTGTTCTATCATATTCGTCTTCATCACTTGTTGCATGGAAAACTTTCTTGACGATCTTATTGAAGCCTAAATAGTTGCAAAATCAAAATTATTAATAACCACATCATAATACTAGGTCTTCTACAATCTATTAATTCATACTAATTTACATCACTTACTGTGAAGAAGGTTGAACAATATATTGACTTGTGGTATGACCTACCAGATGTGGATGCTCCCCTAAATAACATTTTACAGAAGGCATCAATGACCTCGCCTTTTGTAAAGACCTCTCTATTGAGGATTTGTAAGAATGAATGCAATTTCAAAGCAAAGGGTGCATCCTCCCAGATAAATTCATTATCCAACCTGCCAAGTTAATTGATAAGATTATATATTAAAGCCCCAAATATATTAACTAAACTATGTTTCATAACTTACTTTAGGTTCTCCAATTTATTTATCACGTAGGTCACTTCTTTATCTTGATTTTTCTTCTTCGACTTCATAAAATGCTTCTTCACAAACTACATCGATACAATTTACACCAAACTAATTAATGACCAAATTCAATAAATTTGACGTAATTAATATGAAAATAAGTCACATACATCAATGCCTTGCAGCCTCATTTTGTTTAGTTCGAAGGTCCTTCTTTTCTCCTCCTCTATATCTTCTTCAGACATGACTTCCATTACAGTAATGGTTTCTCTTGCTTCATCCATATCCTCTTCACTAAGTTTCCTTTTTCCCTTGTCCATGACATTTGATATTTGTTCCTTTCTCCACTTCCCCTTATGTAATAGTTGGTGTCATACTGGACTCTCAATTGGAGTATCCCTGTAATCATACCGAGTTCGGTCACGTCCTCTCCTTGTTCTACAAGATACTGGATCAGAAAGAGGATTGACTACAGGATAGCTTTCTTGAGCCTCCATGCCCTTTTTTTCAATAATTGAAAGTAATTCCTTAACCCTTTCATTCAAACATATATTCTCCTCTGTTAGCTCCTTGATTAGGGTGTCTTTAAGAATGCATTCACCACATGGCCTTACATCTTCTGTGTCATGTCCTTGTGATGTCGCTATTGGCTGTGGAATGTCATCCCCAATCTCAAGGTTCTCAAACAATGTGTTTTCATGTAGGTTAGGAATTATTTCAACAATCACCTGTCAATTACCAAGTACACAAATTTTACTGCCTCTATATCAAACTAACAAAGATAAACTAACATAGATCACAGTTTATAATAATTACCTCTTCGGACCTGATTTGGTTGACAAGGTCCCTCACCCTACTAATATGCGAAGGGATATTCCTCCACTTATTTATTCGGGGTCCTTCAACATTGTATGGTTTTTGAATGGGTACATGCTCCAAAAATCATGCCTACACAAAGTTTTCCAGCCAATTACATTAATAACAGCAAAATATTATAAAATATAATTTAGGTAAATTCTACTCACTGCCAAAAGCCCAGCAAATCCCTTTACGTAAGGGAGGTTTGTAGTCCTCTGGTTTCCTTGACTTGATGAAAATAATTCCCCAATCGTAGGTAATTGGGGAGACAAAAATTTATGGATAGCTTCCACCCAGTTGAATCTACCAAGATTGTCATAATCATCTACTATATCTACAAGCCCTAGAGGGACCTTATATGTACTAGACGAAAATAAAACACAAACAAATATATACAAAATATAAAATTTACAAACTAATAACACATCATCCTCTGATTCAACACTTTTAGAATAATGTTTAAGTAAGTCCTCAATTCTTGTTCTGGTAGGTTGTTTATCTTTTGAGAAGTACGTACGATAGGGGTCACCCGATGCTTCAGTTGAATTAATAGGGATCGAAACTCCACGGTCCACTATACCCAGTACCAAAGCAACATCTCGTCTGGTGAACGCAACCGGTACACCTGAAACAATTAAAATATTTAGTTATTATCAACAATATTGGGCCTGAAATGAATCATTCAGGCCCACGTTGGGCCTGAAATGAATTCATTTCAGGCCCAACGTGGGCCTGAAATGAATTCATTTCAGGCCTACCTAGGGCCTGAAGTAAATTCACTTCAGGCCCTCGGTAGGCCTGAAATTATTTCATTTCAGGCCTACCGACCTGAACTGAATTTCACCTTAAATTCACTCATTTAAATTGATCAAATATCAATCATTTAAGGTCAACTATATCCAAGTTTTATCTTACTATAGATACTGTTTATAATTCATAATTAAAACTATTACCTGAGAATTTAAATACTTGCGAGGTTGAATCCCAACTTTCAAATATATTAACCAAAATTCCCCGGATATGCTGCAATTCTTGAATATCCAAGAAAATACTGAATGACGACTCTTTGATCTTCGCAATGTGTTGATCTTTTAAAATTTCAAATGCTTCAACAAAATATTTAAAATGGCCTAAAACACTGCACCAATGTAATTTTTTCCCAAACTCATCTGAACCCTACAGTTTTTATACATTACAAATTTATTCAGCAAAAATAAGTGTAAACAATATCACAAGCAGTGTTTATTCAGCAAAAATAAGTTTAAACAATATCACAAGCAGTGTTTATTCAGCAAAATTAAGTATAAACAATATCACATACCTTGGTGATTAATGCCAATGAAGAAGATGATGAGGAACCACCCACAGACGTTTTACCTGCCATTATTATGAAAATCAAACCTGCAGAAACCCTAAATCCTACTTTGATAGTGCCGAGCAGTATCAACTTCTACGTTAACACTTCAAGTAGCCTCAGGATCACACACTACCACTTTCCTGTATAGGAGCCTAGGTTTTGGTTGAGCGGAGGGATTCGAGGGAGTAGCAAACGACTAAAGCACAACTAAGGCATGCACAATGTCCTCCTTCAACAATACCATTTACGTTTTCGCGGTGAGAGAGAGAATGACCTTGCCATCCGAACCACATATTCTTATTTTACTGCAAAAGTGGTTCGGATGTCTCGAAAATGGGAATAGAAAAGGTCGTTTGTGGCGCCAAGGGTATAATAGCAAATTCACTTAAAGGGTTGCGCCCGTTGGTAAAATATAAATCATGGGACGCCCTTTGGTAATTTCGTATTGTTACGTACGCCCTTTGGTAAATTGCCGATATATATATATATATATATATATATATATATATATATAGTAATGACAGGGAGAGTGAATTTGAGAGAGTGAATGGGAGAGTGAATGACGTGGCAGTTATTGTATACACGTTCGATCGCCGATCGGATACCACCGGCGGCCTCTAATTACCGTCCCGAATCAAACTATGTCCTAAGAAGATCGGTGAACTCATCGGGAATCATCGCAATTATGATCTCATCGCATTCACCGTCAATCCGGTGAGATCTCAATTACCGGCGATCCTGCCGGGTTCACCATCCCCCAAGACATAGTTTGATTCGGGACGGTGATCAGAGGCCATCGGTGGTGTCCGATCGACGATCGGACGTATACACATTGGCTGGACGTCATTCACTCTCCCAAATTCACTCTCCCTATCATTACTCATATATATATATATATATATATATATATATATATATATATATATATATATATATATATATATATATATATATATATATATATATATATATATAAATTGTTACCCATTCTTCTGCTATTAAAAAATAGAACAATGATAAGGAGAGTGAAAATAGAAGAGTAAAAACCATAATGAATGATGTGGCATGACGTGACACTTTACATGCACACGTCCGATTATCACTTAGACACCATCAGCGGCCTTCGGCCGGCGCCTCGAATCAAATTATACCCTAGGGGGCACGATGAACCCGTCGGATATCGTGCATGCAAGGTGTCACGTCATTCACTATGGTTTTTACCCTCCCATTTTCACTCTCCCAATCATTATTCTAAAAAATAATCTATGATTTCATAATTTTTTATTATTTATATTTTTCATCTCTATTTAAAAAATAAAAAATATTTTAATAAAAACAAAAAAAATAAAAGAGAGCTACCCAAATCGAAGGATCTCTCTAATATCCGTGGTGGATATTATAATACCCATTATTTTATTAAAAATATAGAATTCGCATGTCACATATATATTATATTAATATTTTTATTCATTCATATTTATTTTAACATTAATACTTATTATTATAAGATCCACACGCCACATATAATTGTATTAATATATTCATACTTTCACATTCATTTTAATATTCAAATTCATTATATAGCAATCTCATTATTCATTCATTCATCTTTATTTTTATTTTATATTAAATAAATATAATCTTAATTTTATTTACTTAATTTAATTAATTATTATTTAAAATAAATAATAATAATAATATTTAAAATATATTTATTATGTAAAATAATTTTTTCTTATTTGATAGTGTCATTTTATTTTAAAATTAAAATATTATTATAAATTTAGAAGGAAGGAGTACCACGTATAAAAAACCATACAATATAAAATTAAAAACAACGTATAAATTAGATTGTTGATGAGCGTTTCAAGCATTATTGTTGATGATACATAACCTCTTATAAATTTACCTTTCTAAGCAAATGAATAATTTTTTCATTCCCAATGTATGCAATCAAGATTGCTCAATATTTCAAGGAAGTCATACCTTTCATCGTGTATTTGAAAAAGACATTGAACATCATTAGCATTAGACCTTCTCAAGTACTGATCATCAAATAATTTAACCACATAATCATAGAACTTGGAAAAACACTATTGTAATTTGCGTTGAAGAGAAATATATATATATTTTTAATGGTATTGTACCAGTATGATCGTATGACAGTTGCAATTGTACTGGATGTGCCTGGAGGACAATTCTCATTGTAATAGATTGCAACATGTCCTCAGAAAGTATCCATCTTCTGATTATTATCGACGATTGAATCATAGCCGATAATGATAAACAATCTCGCTAAAGCCTCGTCTTCAACCTTACCTTATATTGACCGCTTTCTTCTATTCGCAGTGGCAAAATCCACCTTTTCCAAATTTGCGAGTTTAGTCGAGGATTCACGATTAGACAGTTGAGTTTTCAGAATAAAAGTTAGAGTAAATGATTCATTTTTCGTCAGAGATGTAAAAGATATATCGGTTGCATATGAATTAGATGGATAATTTGATTGATATGAATTATATGGATAATTTGGTGTATATAAAAAATAAGAATAATTTAGTAGATTTTGTTAATTTTGAGAAGAAATATTTTTTAAAAAAATCCTTAGTTATTTTTATCTATTTTGGAGGAAAATAGCAAGAGAAATTTTTAAAGGGATTTAGGTGTTTGATTAATTTAAATAAGTTGGGTATGATGTTGAGTATTTATAAATAAAATTTTAATTTTTTTTATTAAAATAGATATTAACTAATTGTGTGATTTTATTAGCGGTTAACTAACGATTTATTTATTTTTATTTGACCTCAACAAAAATATATCATCAATTTAATTTTATTTGTAAGGTTTTAATTTTTTAATAAAAGAAACATGGGAGGTTGTGGCCCTCCATTTCTTTCACCGCGGTGAGATATTATTTTACAAACGTGTTATTGAACGCACACGGTGAGAGATTTTTTTTTTTTAATCTTCATAGAAAAACCTTTGAAAGCATTCAATTTGAACGCGCGTTCAATTTAATACTATCTCACATTAGCGGGGTTTTATAATATCCATTAACTTTCACCAAAGCCTTCATTCCCATATAAGTGGCAAAAGATGGAAAAAAAAAATATTATAAAATTATTAGTTCAGATATTATGATTAACATAAGAAATGAATTATATATTAATTTTATTAAATTTTAATTTTTAAATTTTAAAATAATTATATTTAAATATTAATCAATAATTCATCTCATTGAAAAACTCTTACGTCCATATAGAAATTTTCGAATGTACTTAATTAATCACCTAATCTCCCATTTAGCTAATTATTTGAACATATAAAATAATATATTATTCTGATTTAAAAAATGATTTATCTTTAATATTTTAAAATATAAAATTAAAAACTTCACGTTTCATTTTTTAAAAAAATAAACTTTAATAAGTTTTAATAAATTTGATAAGGTGTGATTTTTGGAATTGAAAGTTATAATATTTATTTTAAACGGTCTAGTATTGTCTTTCCTTGATTAAATAAATATTTGAGAGCAGATAAAGTTTATTTTAAGGAAAAATTTGAGAAAACTTTCCAACATCAAATTGGGTTTTACATGCACTCTTCAACCAAAAATTTCTTTGCATGCACTCCCTGATGGGATTGACAAGACAATTTTGTGTGTTATTTTTTTTATCAGTATAAAAGAGTAAAAATTCAGTATAAATCGTAAAGATTTAAGTATAAATTGTTTGAGATTGAGTACTAATTTAAGAAATTTGAGTATTATTTAAAAAATTTTGAGTATACATTATTTCAGTATATAGTAAAAATTTCAGTATACGTTATCAAAATTTAAGTATGAATTGATTTAGATTGAGTATTATTTGAAAAAAATTGAGTATAAAATTTAGAAATTTGAGTATGTGAGGTTGCATCCACCACATCAAGATTTTCACATGAAAGGTCACCGAAATTTTATACTCAAATTTTTTAAATTACTACTTAATCTCAAAGAATTTATACTCAAATCTTTATAATTTATATTGATTTTTCACTCTTTTATACTCACCACATCAAGATTTTCATATGAGTGGTCACCGAAACTTTATACTCAAATTTCTGAAATTAGTACTTAATCTCAAATAATTTATACTCAAATCTTTACAATGTATACTGAGTTTTAACTCTTTTATACTCAATCCATCAGGGAGTGAATACAAAGAATTTATCAAGTGNTTCTCAGCCTATATATATAATACTACCTTGCAAAAGTCGAATCATCACGAGGGTACGTATATATTTCGACCTTGCATAACTCAATTGATCAAGGCAGCTGAGGAAGATAGGTGTTGAAGGAGAAAAAGCAAGCAACAGATTGGTAACAAATACAAATAGTAATGTACGTATGATTCTCATCTTTGATATTGTATCAGACCTGGTTTTATACTTATCAACTATTGCTACAATTTGTATGATTGGAGGAGTCTAAGGGTGATATAATTACATAATAAGGCTCTCTGAAATTTGTTAAAATGAAGATAAAAAAATATTTGAATTCGACCTAGGGATGATATATTACCATATCAGGCCTAGGAGTGCATGATATATTACCAATTCGACCTAGAAGGGCCAGAAATTAAAGGAGTTAAATCCCTAGGAGTGCATGATATCATTAGATTTCAGGCCCTAGGAGTGAATGAAATATGTTGTTTTCAGGCATTGGCAGGGGCTGAAAAAAAATGAATTCAGGTCCACCTAGGGCCTGAAAAAAAAGAAATTCAGGTCCACCCAGGGCCTGAAATGAAAAGATTCCAGGTCCTTACAGGTGCTGAAATCATTGGATTTGAGGGCCTGGGAGGGCCTGAATCAATATAATTCAGGCCCTGTGATTTCAGGCCCTGGGAGGCACAAGGGGGTGGGCCTGAAATAAAAACATTTCAGGCCCAATGGAGGACCTGAAATAAAAAATTGGCAGGGCTAGGGTGGGCCTGAAATCACTTCAATTCAGGCCCAGTTTAGGCCTGAATACCTCCATTTCAGGCCGAGGATGAGCCTCAAGTGGGAAAATTTCCGGGTTTTTCAGCAAGGTTAGAGGTTTGGGCCTTCCTAGGTCCTTGATTATGTTTTTCAAAGTTTGCTAAATGTAATTTTAATTTATTTTTCAGGGATGATAATGATGTTGACGAAATTATCTCCGAAATATGGAATACTCTTGATGATAATGCTGTCACGGGGAATGGATCAGAAATTACAAGGAATTTGGCAATTGATCTAAATGAAGAAGCAACTAATATAGAAGGTGAGGGTTTGAATTCTTCTTCAAGAGTTGTTGAATTCTTTGAGGCAACTTGGAGTGGGGAGGAAGGAATTGAAATCCGGAATGCAAATGAATTAGAACCCATTACAAGTGTACTAGAATTCCAAGCCGATGATATGCAGATTGAGGAATATGATTTCCCCCCAGATGAGTACAGTGACTTAGAGGAGGAGTTTCCATTAGCTGAAGATCCTTATATTTTAAATTCTCGATTGCTTGCTGGGCCAATTGGAGAGTTAGAGGCAAGAGATGGGCATGAATTTTTTGTGGGGCAGATATTCCCATCTAGAGAAGAATTCAAGAATGCACTTGTCAAACATGCCATGATTAAGCATATGAGATATAACCCAGTTGACACCCGAAAAAATAGAGTTAAAGCAGTGTGCTTCAACCAACCATGTACATGGAGAGTAGTAGCAAGGGGGGAAGTAGAGTTCACTGTTACAAAATATATAAAGGAGCACCAATGCGGAACTGTTAGGGAAAGTGCTGATCATCATGCATGCTCTTCATCATTTGTTGCTTCTTTTGTTGAAGAGCAATTTCTTCATAATGAACAATACAAACCAAGTATGATTATATCAGATATTAAAGCTAGATTTGGAGTGACCATATCATACAGAAAAGCATACATAGCTAGGGAGAAAGCATTGAAAAAGGTTGTTGGAGATTATGATGAGGCTTATAGAGATCTTCCACAATATCTGCGTGAGTTAAGAGCTAGAGATCCTGAAACGTATGTGGCACTATGCAGGAATGGTGACAATCAGTTCCAGCGGTGTTTTTGGGGTTTTGGTGCTTGCCGAAGGGTTTTCAGGTCTTATTTGCGTAGACTTATCGGAATTGATGCCACACACCTAAGAGGAAAGTTTCCGGGAGTAATGTTGATTGCAACGACGATTGATGGTAATGACAATGTTCTTCCAGTTGCTTCGCAATAGCTGAAGTTGAATGTGGGTCTGCATGGGAGTGGTTTTTGGAGCATACAAAGAGGTTCTTTGGTGTCGATGATCACTCAATCACCATAGTATCAGATAGACATCGGGGCATTATATCAGCAGTTAGAAAAGTCTACCCAAACGCGCATCATGCCTTTTGTTGCCACCACATGTGTTGTAATTTGGTAACTGATACTGGGAGTAGAGCTGCTGTAGGTTTGTTTTGGGCAGCAGCACGAGCCAACACAACACTCCAATATGATATGATAATGCAGACAATGCTTGAAAAACATCCAGTTGCCCATAAGTGGCTTCACAACATTGACCCTAAAAGGTGGGCAAATGCACACTTTACAGGGAGAAGGTACAGAATGCTTACCACGAATTGTGTGGAGAGCTTAAATGCTTTGTTCAAGTCTACACGTGAGCTTCCCATAAACAGATTAATTGATAATACAAGAAGAAAAGTTGCTCAATGGTTCTATAACCGTAGAGAGCAAGTCTCCAAATGGCAGCTTGCTTTGACACCTAATGCTACAAAAGAAATGGATTCAAGGAGAGAGAAAGCAAGAGCTTATAAGGTTCACCCTTACTCTCAATCAGAAATGGAAGTAGAAACATGGGGCACTTCATACATTGTTGATTTGGAAAAAAAGGTTTGTCAATGTGGGGAGTTTCAAATTTCAGGACTTCCTTGCTCACATGCTATTGCCGTAATCATTCACAGGAACATGGATACACTTCCTTATTATGAGCATTATTTTTATTCTGAAACTTGGTAGTGGGTTTACATGGATCGTATTTTCCCTTGTAGAAGCAAGCAGTTTTGGCCTACTGGAGTAAACGACATTACAGTTCTATGTCCCCGTAGCCTTGTGCAGCCTGGTAGACGAAAAGAAGGCACGGATAGAGTCCAGACACAATGGCAAGGTCAAACTAAAATGCAGCCGTGTGGCAAACACTTGGTCATAATAAAAGGACATGTAGAATGTCGCCAGCCCCAAGGTCTTGAGTTAATTGGTATATGTATGACCCAATATTCTGAGTGAAGTGTATATTTTGTATGGAGTATAATTGAATGTAAAGATTTTGTATATTTTACAGCTATAGTATTGTCAAAAAACTAGTTGTTGTTAATGGTGTGACTTGAAGAAGTATTTCAATATTATGATACATTTCTTCTTGTGTAAAGTGATGTAAGCAGAATTGAGCAGTTGTGAAGTTTTCGGATTTTGAAACCCACAAAAATGTAATTTCAGGTTTTGAAGTCCTGAAGTCCTATGGTTTGTGAATATATGTCATTTGAGACGCTTTGTTTGTTTGTTTGCTTTGTTGAATCATTGTTCTGTGCCAACTGATATTGTATTAACACGTAATTGATAATCATTAGGACTATGTTTGGAGACCAAAAATACCATCTCCTAGCTATCTAAACTTTAACTACTGGTAATGAGTTTTGAGAAATCAAAATATCATAGGTCCATGAAACAAACCTCCTGCTGTGCCAAATTCTGAAAAAATGAGGTAATGATGTGGATGGAATTAAATTGTGGTATGCAATGTCTATGTAGGTACTCTTATTTTTGTTTAATATTAAAAATAATTTCACAACATGTATATTTATATAAAATATTTAATCAATCTAATATTGAATTATTTGAAATCTGAAATGAGATTATTTGAATTCTGAACATTATTGTGTCAGGCCCAAGCTGGGCCTGAAATGGAATTATTTCAGGCCCAGAGTGGGCCTGAAATGAGATGATTTCAGGCCCACGATGGGCCTGAAATGATATTATTTCAGGCCCAGCGTGGGCCTGAAATAATCTCATTCAGGCCCACGCTGGGCCTGAAATGATATTATTTCAGGCCCAGCGTGAGCCTGAAATCATCTCATTTCAGGCCCAGCGTGGGCTGTGATTTAAAATTAGGGTAGAGGAAAAGTAAGGTTCAATATTGCTTATAGTATCGACAAGAGGACAGATTATAGATTACAGTTTTACACAATAACAAGGATCGAAAGCAATGCTCTATTGGAGTATCAAAATGGTTTACATACATTTTAACTACAAACATATATTGTTTGTCATTAAACTTACATTATACAACTGAATCATTGTGTTTCAGGCACTGACTGGGTTTCCTAAAATGCTTTTGTTTCAGGCCCAATGTGGTCCTCATTTCAAATGATTCTAGCAAAAATAAGGTTCAATATTATTGAAAAATTCGACAACAATTACAGATTACAGATCATATATGAGACAAAAACAATTATCCGAAGCAAAGTTTCATTGATTTGAGAAGGAGTACATGGATTGTATAATTACAAATACAATGTTTGTGCTGACAATTACATATGCATAGTATGAACAAAAACTCTAGTTACAGATTTAGCTTCCAACACTTGTCTCTCATTATTTTATAGCCCACCTGAAATCGATAATTTTTCATATCCTTTTGGCTAAAATCTGTAGATCTTTGGAAAACTAGACTTTCTGCATACCGCATCATGAAAAAGGCACAATCCGACCTGAAAAACCAATATTGACATTGTTGTCATCTTATAAAATCAACTATGAAATGCATTGTTATTTTTAACAAAAATAAACATCCTCTTACGATCTGGTTTGGGTGGGTCCTTGTACAATAATTTTAGTAAACTCTGTCCCAGATATGGCAGGCAATCCTTTATTCCATGTCTTGTAATAAGACCAGGTCATATTTTTGAAAAACGCCACCTACACAGATATGACATTATTAACAATTATATTGGTATGAACCTTTTTGTTGAGGTATATCTATGAAGTACAAAACTTACAGTTTTTTCAAATTTGGCAGTGTACCCTTTTGTGGCGCCGAGAGAATTATAATGATGGATACAACCTTCCACGAGGTCAATAACCATTAGATGCCAATGATCGTCTGCATTATTTAGAGGATATATGATGTATCTAATCGGCTTATCCGTATCAGTAGCAATAGTTTGTTCAAAAGCTTGAGCGTGAATCGCCTCAAAAAGATCCTATGGTTATTAAAAAGTAAGTGTCAGTGGACTAAATCATAGAAAAAAATAATAATGATTTAGTAGCTAATTAACTTACATCAAACCCCACCCCACACAATATGGAGGGCTGGTATGGTGAGTTACACGCTTTTGCTTCATTTCCAAGAATAGTCCAGTATGCATTGATGCAATCCCCGGTGGTGTAGTCATTCCAATCAAATATTGTCAAAAAAGATAGCATATCTAATGTAAAGGTCCCATTGGACCATACTGGATTGAACTGATACCTACATGCAAATAAGATAAGCAACTTAATGAAATTCTTGAAGATTCAATTTTATTAATGAATGTCAATAATCATTATTGTTTTACAATATTTTTCCAAATGCAATAGCAACTAACTCACTTTAATTTACTAAGCTTTAATAATGTTTCAGCAATCTCTGCATCTTTAGGCTTCTTCTTAAAAATTGCCCTGGAATTCCTCAAGATTTTGCTTTTGACCTTTTGAAATTCTTTTGCTTTAGCTGCGTGATGTTCAGACATGTTTGTTTGGGTGGAGGTCTCAGATTTATTTGTTTGCGTTGTAGTATCTGAGATTAATGGGGCAGGAGCCGTGTCATCTTCATCATCATCTTCATCCTCATCCTCATCCTCATCCTGAACAACTTGTTTGCCCTTGCCTTTGGGCTGGTAGTCTTGTGTGACCTGAGTTATTTTTAATTTTTTGGCAAGTGGCTCATCTTCATCTGACCCTTTGCTTTGTAATTGTTCATACAGCTTCTTGATTCTTTGGTTAGACTGAAGTATGATCTTGTCTCTTGCAGCTAGTCTTTTTTCATTGCACTCCTCTTGTACTTTAAGCTGCGAAACTTTGTCACCAATTATTATATCCTTTTCAACAATGATGTCATCCTTTTGTTTAAGTTGTGACTCCTTTTCTGCAATGGTTGTTTCTTTCTGAGCAATAATTTGATCCTTGGCACTGATGGCTGTTGCTGTCTCACTTGTGGCTTCCTCCAAACTTTTAAGTGCTATATTTAAATCGTGTTGTAAGGTCTCAATTTGTTCTTGTTTTTTTATACATATATTGTAGGCTTCCATTTGTAAGGCTTGTTGTCTTCCTTGTGGTGCCTGGCTTCCTTCTGGTGCCTGCTGTAATTCCTTAGAGTGTACCTCAAGTGGTTGAGTTGGAGGATAGTAGTCAGGTACGAAATCATGCTCTATATCAAACGGAATTAAATCAACAATAATTGAATCTGTGGCCACACGGTCTATCATCCTCTTGATACTCTCAACGTGGGCTTTAGGCCAAGTCCAGCGAAGTATTCTTGGCAATTTATGAGGATGTTGAGGAGCAGCAATACTAATATGTGTTGGTGCAGGAAGCACCAGATCGAACCTTGTTTTGATATTGGCAAAGGATTCAAAGTTAAGGGTTGTTTGTTATCTAACAATGCTACTTGAGTGTACAGGAAAAACCCTAGCGAAGGACTGCTAGGCCCTGGCGAAGGGCTGCCAGAAGAAAAGTCCTAGCGAAGGACAGCTAGGCCCTGGCGAAGGACTGCCAGAATGGAAAAGCCCTAGCGAAGGATTGCTAGGTCCTGGCGAAGGACTGCCAGAAGAAAAGCCCTAGCGAAGGAATGCTAGGCACTGGCGAAGGACTGCCAGAAGAAAAGACCTAGCGAAGGACTGCTAGGCTGGCGAAGGACTGCCAGAAGAAAAGACCTAGCGAAGGGCAGCTAGGCACCAAGCGAAGGGCAGCTTGGTAACTCAAGACCTGGCGAAGGACTGCCGGGCAAAAGTCCAACTGGAGGATCCGGTTGGCACCAGGTAAACTCTCCCGAGAGGAGTAGGTGAGGACGCGTTCCCCTTGAGGGAACATTAGGCGTCGGTTCGACCTAGGGCTCCATTTTGGAGACCAAAGTCAGAACCAAGACAGCTAAGGCTGTATAAAATATAATATTATTGTTATTTGGACTAACCCTGGATGCAGGATCGAAGGACTGAGTATCTGCAGCTCAGAGAGCCTCAAAGGAGTGAGGCAGAAGCTGAGCAGGGCGCCCCCAAGGTCAACCCAAGTCTGTAACAACCTCGACGCATTTTCGCCACGCTTGTCGCGGGCGCCCCGCGTGTCTCGGGCCCCCCCACTGCCAGCTGCCGAAGCGCATCCCTGCGAAGCCGAAGAGATGAGGCTTTGACCGGTCAATCCGGGCGCCCCGAGTCCTCCGGGCGCCCCGGTCAAACCGGATCCTGAGGATAATGGGATCAGACGGCGACCGAGCTACAGCCGGATCTGCTGCCACGTGGGGGGCGCCCCCGTCGACCAAGGCGCCCCTAGGCCCTATATAAAGGGCCCTCGACCCCCTTCTTCAGAGCATCAATTTCTGCGACGCTTCCACGCTCTTCTGCTTCCACGACACGCTCCCGAACTCTTCCAACTCGAGCTGACGACGTCCTGCTGCTCCAACACTTCGATCTACACCGGACGTCGGTAACGAAGAGCTTGATTAAGTTTACTACTCTGATTCTGTAATATTTTTATTGTAAACTTTCTCGAACGTATAGAATTGCCCGCAGAAAACGGTCAACGACCGTGGGCCTTGGAGTAGGAGTCGACACAGGCTCCGAACCAAGTAAAACGACCTTGTTAGCATTGTTTTTGTGTCTTATTTCCGCTGCGCACTTACTCTTTTTAAATCCGAACGATTTGCGACATTCACCCCCCCCTCTCTCGCATTTCTCGATCCAACAATATGTTCAGTAACCCATACCTGCAACATCATTATAATCAGTAAATTATATCTATCATCAAATTATATCAGCAGGTATAAGTAACTCTAACTTACAGCCAAAATATTTGGAAATCCCTTGAGCAAGGGAGCCTTGGCCGGTTGAGTTGAATCACCTACATGTCTTCTATGCCTCAATGTCACCTCCTTTCCAATGGCTCCCAACTGAGGAGCCATGAAATTGTACACGGCATTGCACCAATTATAGTTTCGTAGATTATCAAAATCATCTACACAATCAATAAGTGACACGGTAGGAATGGCAAGTATGCTGCTAGTACCACAAAATAGCACTGTACTGAAAAAATATAGTATATACAACTGACAGTACAGCTTGTCATTGGATGTAGACTTTATTAGCAGTTTCTCCAAATGTCGGGCAGAACAACTGGAATCTTCAAAATACTCCTTGTACAGTGGCGTGGAGACCTCATTTAAATCAAGTTGGACTATCTCTCCATGGTCAGGTAGGCCTAGAATAAGTGATATATCAACCTTTGTGAAATTAAGATTTTTCCCATGGATTACAAAGCTCTGTTCGTCTTCATCCCAATTATCAAACATGTTCTGAACTTGGGGTCTTACACAAGAACTAGTAGGAAGGTCGAGGACCCAAGAAAAAGGTGTGTCTCGAAGCAACTGTTCTTGTGCTGGTGTGGGTGGAACAGAATCAATAAAATTTTTGAAATAGGATAGGCTACTTTTCCAGTTTATTCGTTTGCTTCGACCTCTGTTGGCAAAACTTGAATACTGGGTAGGCAATTTGATTTTTCGTTTTGGCAGCTGTTTTTTCTCATGACTTCCCCCAGAGACTTGCTGTTTCTTAGATTTGGTGGGAGCAGCTTTCTTTAAACCTGATTTTTTTGACCCATACCGAACTTTACAACCATCAAACAAAAAATTATTTGACACAAAAAAATGACACTTAGAATTCGTTCATAAAAGGGCCTCCTCAAATTCAGTCTTTTACTGAAAACTATCGCTAACCCTAGGTGAAAGCAAGAACTGAAATGACAAAGTCAAATTTAGGGTACGTACAAGTCGACTAGTGCGATGACGATGATGTCGCCCACAACTTCTCCAATCAAGACAAGCATGCTACCTTCAAATCGCAACAAATCTGGAGCTAGACAAATCGGTGACTGCTATACAAATGAGTGACTGCTGAGCCTGATATAAAAGGTTTCAGGCCCTAGGAGGCGCTTTTTATATGTATTATAAATATAATATAGGTTATATCTATTTTTATTTATAAAAATAAAACTAAATTTGGAATATATCATATATATTTCAGATTTTGGATGTGCATTTTATTGATTATGTATTTATATTTACTTTGCAAGGCTGTAAAATTCAGATATATTTAATTTTATTGATTATGTATTTAATTTTATTGAACGAAGCTGGGCCTGAAATAAGATATATTCAGGCCCAAGTTGGGCCTGAAATAAAATTATTTCAGGCCCACCGTGGGCCTGAAATAAAATTATTCAGGCCCACCGTGGGCCTGAAATAATTTTATTTCAGGCCCATGGTGGGCCTGAATAATTTTATTTCAGGCCCACGGTGGGCCTGAAATAATTTTATTTCAGGCCCAACTTGGGCCTGAAAGAAAATTATATGGAATTTTGAAAAATCTAGATCAGTAGGTAGGGTTGAGATAGGAGATGAGATTTTGGGTGCCCAACCCTCTAATCTTGCTGTATCACCGAGGCTATATCAGTGATTTAGGTCTATCAGTGAGTTTTGAGCAAAACTCACTGATGGAGCTCCCATATCTGGAATTCTGAAAAACCTAGATCAGTAGGTAGGGTTGAGATAGGAGATTAGATTTTGGGTGCCCAACCCTCTAATCTTGCTGTATCACAAAGGCTATATCAGTGGTTTAGGTCTATCAGTGAGTTTTGAGGAAAACCCACTGATGGACCTCCCATATATGGAATTCTGAAATCCCTAGAACAGTAGGTAGGGTTGAGATAGGAGATGAGATTTTGGGTGCCCAACCCTCTAATCTTGCTGTATCACAAAGGCTATATCAGTGGATTAGGTCTATCAGTGAGTTTTGAGCAAAACTCACTAATGGACCTCCCATATATGGAATTCTGAAATCCCAAGATCAGTAGGTAGGGTTGAGATAGGAGATGAGATTTTGGGTGTCCAACCCTCTAATCTTGCTGTATCACAAAGGCTATATCAGTGGTTTAGGTCTATTAGTGAGTTTTGAGCAAAACTCACTGATGGACCTCCCATATATGGAATTCTGAAATCCCTAGATCAGTAGGTAGGGTTGAGATAGGAGATGAGATTTTGGGTGCCCAACCCTCTAATCTTGCTGTATCACAAAGGCTACATCAGTGGTTTAGGTCTATCAGTGAGTTTTGAGCAAAACTCACTGATGGACCTCCCATATATGGAATTCTGAAATCCCTAGATCAGTAGGTAGGGTTGAGATAGGAGATGAGATTTTGGGTGTCCAACCCTCTAATCTTGCTGTATCACAAAGGCTATATCAGTGGTTTAGGTCTATCAGTGAGTTTTGAGCAAAACTCACTGATGGACCTCCCATATATGGAATTCTGAAATCCCTAGATCAGTAGGTAGGGTTGAGATAGGAGATGCGATTTTGGGTGCCCAACCCTCTAATCTTGCTGCATCACAAAGGCTATATCAGTGGTTTTGGTCTATTAGTGAGTTTTGAGCAAAACTCACTGATGGACCTCCCATATATGAAATTCTGAAATCCCTAGATCAGTAGGTAGGGTTGAGATAGGAGATGAGATTTTGGGTGCCGAACCCTCTAATCTTGCTGTATCACAAAGGTTATATCAGTGGTTTAGGTCTATCAGTGAGTTTTGAGCAAAACTCACTGATGGACCTCCCATATCTGGAATTCTGAAAAACCTAGATCAGTAGGTAGGGTTGAGATAGGAGATGTGATTTTGGGTGCCCAACCCTCTAATCTTGCTGTATCACCAATGCTATATCAGTGGTTTCGGTCTATCAGTGTGTTTTGAGCAAAACTCACTGATGGACCTCCCATATCTGGAATTCTGAAATCCCTAGATCAGTAGGTAGGGTTGAGATAGGAGATGAGATTTTGGGTGCCCAACCCTCTAATCTTGCTGTATCACCAATGCTATATCAGTGGTTTAGGTCTATCAGTGAGTTTTGAGCAAAACTCACTGATGGACCTCCCATATATGGAATTCTGAAATCCCTAGATCAGTAGGTAGGGTTGAGATAGGAGATGAGATTTTGGGTGCCCAACCCTCTAATCTTGCTGTATCACCAAGGCTATATCAGTGGTTTAGGTCTATCAGTGAGTTTTGAGCAAAACTCACTGATGGACCTCCCATATCTGGAATTCTGAAAAACCTAGATCAGTAGGTAGGGTTGAGATAGGAGATGAGATTTTGGGTGCCCAACCCTCTAATCTTGCTGTATCACAAAGGCTACATCAGTGGTTTAGGTCTATCAGTGAGTTTTGAGCAAAACTCACTGATGGACCTCCCATATATGGAATTCTGAAATCGCTAGATCAGTAGGTAGGGTTGAGATAGGAGATGAGATTTTGGGTGCCCAACCCTCTAATCTTGATGTATCACCAAGGCTATATCAGTGGTTTAGGTCTATCAGTAAGTTTTGAGCAAAACTCACTGATGGACCTCCCATATCTGGAATTCTGAAAAACCTAGATCAGTAGGTAGGGTTGAGATAGGAGATGAGATTTTGGGTGCCCAACCCTCTAATCTTGCTGTATCACCAAGGCTGTATCAGTGGTTTAGGTCTATCAGTGAGTTTTGAGCAAAACTCACTGATGCTCAAAACTCACTGACAGACCTCCCATATCTGGAATTCTGAAATCCCTAGATCAGTAGGTAGGGTTGAGATAGGAGATGAGATTTTGGGTGCCCAACCCTCTAATCTTTCTGTATCATAAAGGCTATATCAGTGGTTTAGGTCTATCAGTGAGTTTTGAGCAAAACTCACTGATGGACCTCCCATATTTGGAATTCTGAAAAACCTAGATCAGTAGGTAAGGTTGAGATAGGAGATGAGATTTTGGGTGCCCAACCCTCTAATCTTGCTGTATCACCAATGCTATATCAGTGGATTTTTATGTGCACACTAAGAACTAATATTTATCAGTTATCTTCTATAAACGTATTACACCTATACAACTACAAATTTATTATCCACCAACTTAAATCAGAAGTATTTAATGGTTAACAGAGACCCTGAAATTTTCCCAGTTGAGGCACACGGTGGGCCTGAAATGACTTGATTTCAGGCCCACCCTAGGCCTGAAATGGATCTATTCAGGCCCAACTTGGGCCTGAAATGTTTTTTTCAGGCCCTCCTTGGGCCTGAAGTGTTTTTATTTCAGGCCCTCCGTGGGCCTGAATTGATTTATTTTAGGCCCACCCTGGGTCTGAAATGGATCTATTCAGGCCCAACTTGGGCCTGAAAGGTTTTATTTCAAGCCCTCCTTGGGCCTGAAGTGTTTTTATTTCAGGCCCACGGTGGGCCTGAAATGAATCATTTCAGGCCCACGGTGGGCCTGAATTCATTTTATTTCAGGCGCACCGTGTTCCTGAAAAGTAAATTTCATGCTCACCTTGGCCATTAAATAAAAGATTTATAGATTAATATTCTATATTTATCTACAAGTTGTGACCAAATCCTGTAATTTTATTTAATTATTAAAATTTACAATTTGAAACAAATATTTTAAATTTATGGTAGAGATAATCCATCTTACTAAGTCAATACAGAATGTGTTAGTGATATGAGAGAAGTGTCCTAAGGCAATCGCCTTATGATTGTAAAACATTTATATTAATAAATGATAATTCACTATTTGAGTATCCATGCTTGTGTATTTGATTGGGATCTTAAACTCATCTACTGAATGTCCGCAATACAACTCACAGCATAAGAGAATTTATGATGAGATCACAACTAGTGATTATCTCTAAATGCGCAAATGTGAAGTATTGAAAATATCCCTAGTCGATGAATTGATAAAAACGGACACTATCAATTCTGTTGAGACTAGCATGGGTTATTCTCTAATCAGCTGATTCTCACTGGCTGGTGACATTGGGATGTCCGGAGATAATCATGGATGCTAGTTAAGGGAACTAGTTCATTGGAGTGACTAGCTGTAAGACTTCATATGGGAATCTACATGTAGATATGTCAATGAAGATCTTACTGCGGCTTAAGTGCGATGTTCCTTTGACTTGCGGTGTTCAAGTCATCTTGGTCATGGAGACTTATACTTTGACATCTTAAGCAAGCATCTCCAAGGAGGTGTGGACCCAGGATGATCGGGTATAAGCCGAAGTGCCCGAAGATGTTTGAACAGCCTACAAAGGATTCACCACTCCTTGCGAGGAGATGTATACCCAGGCCTATCGTCGGATTGTTACTCAAAGCCTCTGGCCAGAGCATATCATGTTTAGAGTGAGAGTCTCTAAAATACATGAGAGTAATTAGAAATCCAAAGGACGAGTAAGACATTACTTGGGCTAGGTGTGACGTAGTCAGCCTAGTGGGGACTGACACCATTGACCGTGTCCTGAACCAAGTGGGTATAAGGTGGTGAAGGGAATGGGGCACGATTCATTAGAGCTGCTGAAGGGTTTCAGAATAATTTCTTCTGAGGTCAAACCGTTGATCTTTCGATTAATTGGGGATCATGATGTACTACTAGGTGCCACTCATGATCGTTCTATAATTAGTTAATTATAGACGGCCAACATAAATCGAAAGCCTATTTAGTCACACGCACTACGAGTAATCCGAGGGATTTAAAACGAGTTGAAAATTGGATTTTCCGATCAAGAGAAATAAGTCGAATCTGAGTTAGTCAGAGGCGCAATGGAAGCTAAAAATGGCTAAGTCTTTTGAAGGCTTTTTGGGCGAATTAAATGAGTTTAATTCGCGACGGTTCGGGTCGGTTTTGGCCGGCCAAAGAGGGTGTTAACCCTCCTTGGGTGGCCGGCCATTAAAGAGGAGAAAAACCAATTAATTTGGTTTAATTAATAAAATAAATCAGTGCGATTATTTTATAAATTATGGATAAATAAATTTGTATAAAGAAATTTATATAAATAAATTTATAGAAATTTATTTTTTTATGGAAGATTAAAATAATCCATGAATTGGTTTATTTTAATTTTATAAAATCAATTATGAATTGATTTTTCATAATAAGAAAGTTTATAAATTTCTTATAAAATTTATTCCATAATTTAAAGAGAAGAAGAATTAGTTTTTATTATAAATTAGTTTATAATAAAGACTTGGTTTAAACGGAATTAATTCATAAGAATTTATAGGATAAATTTCTTATGATAAATAATTAGTTTTATTATAAAGTTAGTTATAATAAAATTCATAAGAGAATTTATAGGATAAATCTCTTATGATAACTAATTTGTTTTATTATAAATTGTTTATAATAAGACTAGGCTTAAAAGGAATAAGCAATAAGAAAATTTATAAGATAAATTTCTTATAACTAATTCCGTTAATTCGGTTTAGAGGGAGACTTAGCAAAGGAGTTGCTACTATATAAAGGAACCAAAGGCTAGCCCTTAATTCCAATTGATACAATTAAGAGATTAATTATTCTCTCCCTCTCTCTCTTAATCTCTTCTCTTCTCCTCCCCTCTCCTCCCTTAGGGCCGGCGCCCACAAGGAGACCTAGGGCCGGCGCAACCCTCTCCTCCCCTTGAGGTTGGCGTGAGCTTTCAAGAAGAAGGAGAACTCGAACACGAAGAAGAAGAAGCGGATAGCGACTCCTCTCTTCCCGGAATTCGATTCCGTTACTTCGTTGGTTAGTTTTCCTAATTTTTCTCTTAACCTTCTAGTTGTGCCTTCCGAGAATCTAGTAGTTCTCGTCGGCACAAAACTCGTGACTTTGCGAAGTCATCCCGAAGAGAACTCGGCGTGGACGCGAATAAGGCGAAGCTTCCAAGGGACGCTACGGTTGGATCTCGTCCCTTTCTTCAAGTTACGCGAGGTATAAAAGTAAATTAGTTTACTTTTCCGCAAACTTTTATTTTATGATTATGTCGATACACTATAAGGTTGCATGCTAGATACGAAGTTAAAATAATTTAGAAAATTATTTTATGCAAACTCTTCCGCTGCACGTAAAAATTTAAAATTTTACGAACTCGTATCCTTGTCGACATGCACCCGGTCCCAACAGTGGTATCAGAGCCGGTTAGTGTTCGACTTAATCAAATAATTGATTTTGTGGAAAACTTTGTCATGATCTCAATTTCGGAAAATTTTTCAATTATGGAAACTTTCGAATTATAATAAATTTTAGATTTAGGAATTTCAAAGTTTGGAAATCCTCATGAAATTTCGCAAATGTTTGAAATTTTCTATTTTCTGAAATTTTATAATAATTTCGAAATCTTCCCATCTTTGAATTTTGGAAATTTTTCTATTTTAGAAATTTTCCAATTTTGGAAATATGTAAGTTTTCTTTGTACCGGAAACTTGCAATTATTCTGAAAATTAATTTTCGAAATCTCGCAATTTTGGGCACTTTCTTTTAAGAAAGTCTAGACAAATTCATGGACAGTTAATTGACAATTAAATTTGAATTGGTTTTTAAATTGACAACAAAATTCTTTATTTTGGATTGAGCCTCGGGGAGCCGTCCAATTTAAAGTTAGTTGTTGTAATTTAATTTCCCAATTTTTTTAATTGAAATTGTCATGTTTGATTGGATTGAGCCTCGGGGAGCCGTCCAATTGGATTTACAACACATTACTTTTCTTTGGGTATCTGAGCCTCGGGAGCCACCCTTAGAAAACAATTTGTTGTAATTAATTAAATCCATGAATAAAATATGTTTAAGAGGTGATGCTCTTACATATTGTTGTCTCCAAAATTAATTAGGAAAATGGTTTCCTATAGAGTTTCTTAAATGAGATTTTCATGAAAATAATATGTAGTTGAATTAAGGGATTTGTCTCTTAATTTAACAAGATTTGATTTAGAGAAATCAAAGTCTTGAACATATTATTTCCGAAATTAATTATGACAATTTAGGAAATTGTTTCCCAAAACAATTCCTTTAATAAAGTATGAAATTATGATTAGGAAATCCGGTTCCTAATTTAATTCATGAGACTTGATAAATTAAGTCACATACATACTTTATTAAGGAAATCGTTAGTCATGACATAATTTTATGTCATGAATGTGCTTAAAGAGAATGAGACCCAAAACCCCTTACAAAATATTAAGGCCAACACCTTCCATTAATATGGTTAGAATCGGAGTTTTGTTTCTCGCTTGGGTTGATGGACACATCCATGCCCGACTTGAACCTCAACATGTTCAAACCATGGAATTAGTTTATGAATAATATAGTTCGAGTCAGAGGTCAATCATTAGTTTTGGTTGTTGGACACATCCAAGCCTGACTAAGCGGTTGAATGAGCTCCAACCATGTTAAAACTATTTCTTGATTAATGGGTCAGCCTTAAGCTTGGAGCATCGATTTGTTGTGCCACAGCCAAGGTCGATGTAAAGAGAGGTGCAGTTGGGTGCTATGTATAATGATACATACTTGTTAATGAGTTAACAACCCAATGTTTTATGCAAACATTCAATTAGTTGATAGCATAATGTGATAGTTACATATATGTGATGTGTAATCGGTATAATTACCTACCTTCATAGCTAAGAAGAACTTGATGGCCACAGCCATGGTTGTTCTTATCTATGGTTGGATATCAACCTATTTGGAGATGTTCCTACGATCTCCCGAATTGATAATAAGGGTGAATCAATTCGAAAAATAAATAGGATTTAATTTATGTATGTTGATACATTCTTTAATAAATCTTCTCACATAATCTCAATTTGTATTTCTAGGATAATCACTCGATCATGTCTTCCCTAAACTTGCGTTCCATTTTGGACACCAATAAATTAACTGGGCCTAACTTCATAGACTGGCTTCGAAACCTGAGGATAGTCCTTAAGGCAGAAAAGCCTGCTTGTGTCCTTGAAGATCAACTTCCCAAACGTCCTTCTGAAAATGCAACTCCAGACCAGTTTCCTGAGTTGCTCAACCTGCTGAAGACTATAGAGCCTTCTGTAAAGCAGGATCAGAAGACGATACTGTTAGTTGGTTCCTCAAAGAAAGGTTCTAAGAGGAAGGCCAAAGAACAGAATAAGGGAAAGAAGAAAAAGGCTAAAAAGACTGAAAAGAAACCAAAAGGCACTTGCCATCATTGTGGCAAGGAGGTCACTGGCGAAGAAACTGCAAGATTTATCTTGAGTCCTTGAAAGAGAAGGCATCCGATGCCCCATCCTCTTCAAGTATCTTCGTTATTGAATGTCACTCTATTTCCTCAAACACATGGGTACTTGATACTGGGTGTAGCTCACATATATGTAATGACATACAAGGGCTAAGGAATAGAAGAAGACTCGTCAAGGAGAAGCAATTTGCGAGTTGGAAATGGAGCAAAGATTGCTGCTGTTGCCATCGGAACATATTTGCTAAAGCTCCCACTGGACGTGTCTTAGAATTGGATAATTGTTATTTCGTTCCTTCGTTAATAAAGAACATTGTATCTATTTCATGTTTGAATGAAAAAGGTTATCATTTAACTTTTAGTAACAATTGTTGTTACATAACTTTAAATGGCGTTCTTTATGGGAATGGAACTTTGTGCAATGGCATCTACACGTTAGATTTATCCAGTGACGTTTTCAATATCGAAGTTAGCAACAAACGTGCTCGAATAGATAATCGAATAGACTCCTACACTTGGCATTGTCGTCTTGGCCATGTAAGTAAGAAACGCATGACCGAATTCACCGATGTGGAATTTTGGAATCATTTGAACCCGTTCATTTGATACATGCGAATCATGCTTAAAAGGCAAGATGACCAAATTACCCTTTACCGGAAAAGGTAATCCAGTGGGAGAATTGCTTGGTCTAATACATACTGATGTATGTGGACCAATGTCAACTCTTGCACAAGGAGGCTATAGCTACTTCATCACCTTTATCGATGATCACTCACGATTCGGGTACGTGTTCTTGATGAAACACAAATCTGAAGCCTTTGAGAAATTCAAAGAGTTCAGAAATGAAGTAGAGAAACAGCTTGGCAAAAGTATTAAAATACTTCGATCCGATCGGGGTGGTGAATACTTAAGTCAAGAGTTTCAAGATTATCTAAGGGACAATGGGATATTATCCCAATGGACTCCGCCATATACACCACAGCATAATGGTGTATCTGAGAGGCGCAACCGAACCTTGATGGACATGGTTAGGTCGATGATGAATCATGCAACTCTTCCAAAATCCTTTTGGGGTTATGCACTTAAGACAGCTGTTTATTTATTAAACAGAGTCCCGACCAAGGTAGTCTCTACTACTCCATATGAGATTTGGAATAGTAAGAAACCTCACTTAACTCACCTTAAGATATGGGGTTGTCCTGCTTACGTGAAGCGGGTTGTATCAGACAAATTGGATGCTAAGTCTGATAAATGTCTATTTATTGGATACCCTAAGGAAACGAAGGGTTACCAATTCTATCATCCCTTGGAACAAAAGGTGTTTGTTTCAAGGCATGCTGTATTTCTAGAAAAAGAATTTCTTTTACAAGAAAACAGTGGGAGTGGCATTGAACTTGATGAAGTTCAAGAAACTCCAATAGACATTACAGAGACACCGAGTCTAGGCCACAACCGATAATTCATAATGATGAGCTATCTGTTGAACCTAAAACTACACCACCTCTTCGTAGATCTGATAGGACACGCAACATTCCAGAGAGATACGGATTTCTCGTAAGTGAATCGAACGACGTGTTGCTCATTGGCGATGACGAACCTATCAGTTATGAAGATGTTCTGAAAAGTTCAGAAAGGGACAAATGGCTTGAAGCCATGAAGTCGGAAATGGATTCCATGTACGAAAATCAAGTATGGGACTTGGTTAACCCACCTGAAGGGATTAAACCCATAGGGTGCAAGTGGGTTTTCAAGAAGAAAACCGACATGGAAGGTAATGTTGTTACCTTTAAGGCTAGATTAGTGGCAAAAGGATATCGTCAGAAACAAGGAATTGATTATGACGAAACCTATTCGCCAGTAGCTATGCTTAAATCCATTCGGATGCTCCTAGCCATAGCAGCTCATTATGATTATGAGATATGGCAAATGGATGTGAAAACAGCTTTCCTTAACGGAAACCTGCTTGAGGACGTATACATGATACAGCCTGAAGGTTTCACATCGGTTGATAAAACCAAGGTATGCAAGCTTCGACGATCCATATATGGACTGAAGCAAGCATCTAGGAGCTGGAATATCCGTTTTGATGAGACAATCAAAAAGTTTGATTTCTCACAAAATCCTGACGAACCCTGTGTGTACAAGAAGGTTAGTGGGAGTGCAGTCGTATTCCTAGTATTATATGTCGACGACATCTTACTTATAGGAAACGATATTTCAGTCTTACAGACAGTTAAAATTTGGTTATCCAAAACTTTCTCCATGAAAGACCTGGGAGAAGCAACCTATATCCTTGGGATTAGAATCTATAGAGATAGATCAAAACGGTTGCTCGGTCTTTCACAGTCTACATATATAG
>JAGFNQ010000999.1:197083-208821 GCA_024364735.1 Boesenbergia rotunda | reverse complement strand
CCTTCTCGACCGCTGCGTCTTACGCTCGACTTCCTCCGTTCCTAAGTTCCTGCATACTTAGACAGAGGGATTAAAAACACACAGGACCTAACTAACCTAGTTGATCACATCAAAACCAGCCGGGGCACCAACAATCTCCTCTTTTTTGATGTGGATCAACCCAAGTTTAGTTAGGGTAAACCAAAAAAAAACAATAAAACTAAATTAAGCAGTTAAGCATAGAAAAAAAATTGCAATCAATAACCACAACCTTCCCCTAAACTTAAGCTACTCTCCCCCTTTGATCACAGCAAAAATGGGGCACAAAAAATAGGAAAAGGAAAAAATATGATTAGAACTTAGAAAAATATGAAACATTTTTTTTTGAGCCGTGAATAGATTAAGTGCATATCACCGAAATTTAATTTTTGAACAAAAAATTTCAAATATTTTTTAAAATTAAAAAATACGAATTTCAATTAAAAATTTATAGAAATTAATTCGTCCATTGGAAAATTTTAAAAATTTTTGTACAGGTGGAAGATAAAATTATTGCTTTTTACAAAAATTTTCAAATTAAAATCTATTTTGTATATTCAAAAATAAATCATATAGTGGCAGAATAAAAAATTCAAAGATATATTTTTAAAATTCAAAAATCTCATAAAAAATTTAAAAAAAATTCACCAAGTTTAATTGATTATGTGTAGATCTAAAAAAAAATCGGTTCTTGCAGAATAAATTAATTTTCTATTTTTAAAGTTAAAAGTTTACTTTTCAAATGAAAAATAATAGAAATTCAAAATTTATCAAAAAAATTTTTTTTCAAAATTTCACAGTAAACAAATAAGATACTCTTGTATCAAGTAAAAATAGAAATTGAATTTTGTAAGAAAGTCTAGGTGAAAAAAAAAATTTCAAAAGAAACTTAATCATAAAATGTGTTAATCTATTTCTAATTTTGCAAGAAAAATTATGCAGTAATAGAAAACTAATTCAAAATTGATTTTGGTATCCAAAATAGATTTCTAGCAACAGGATTAACTAAAAATTTGGATGGAATGTAATTCTTTGGCACCTTTTTAAATTGGCCTTTATGGTTTTTAAAATACCAATTCAACTTTTCAGGATAACTATTTTTCTTGTGTCGCAAACAGACAATATCACATTCTAATTTCTCAACTAAATTTTTCAGATCAATATTTTCATTTTTTAATTTAGAATTTTCTTTTTCTAATCTGCAATTAGATTTGAGCAAGGCTTTAACACCAGCATACAATTGATCATGAGGAAGAAAACAAACCTCACTTACCGGATCGCTTTCGAAAAGCGAGGTTCCTTTTTCGTTGTCGCTTTCTGATGTCGCTCCCCCTTCAACACTACTCCCCTCTTGATGACTTGCCATCAGCGCAAGTCCCGCGTACTCTTGAACTTCTGATTCGTCCGACGAGGTCTCGTCCCAGGTGGCCTTCAATGCCTTCTTTTTCTTTGGTTGGTTTTTGATTTTGGGACACTGATCTTTTAGGTGTCCCTCCTCATTGCAGTTGTAGCATCGGACAGTTCGTTTCTTCGGAGACCGCCTTTTCTTCTGCATTCTTGAAAAGTTATTAGCTTTAAAAAAACTTTTAAATGAACTTACTATTTGCGTTGTCTCGTCGTCCGTCGAGGATTCTGACTCCTTCTCCGTTCTCCTTGTGTTTAGGGCCAGATTCTTCGTCTTTCTAGATCCTGCCCACCGAGATTCGTGTAATTCGAAAATGGAAAACATTTCATCTAATGTACTTACCTCTAAATCTTTGGAGATGTAATAAGCGTCGACGATTGAGCTCCACTCCTGGATCCTTGGGAAGGCGTTGAGGGCGTATCGAATGGAGTCGCGATTACTTACCGATTCGCCGAGTTGGGTGAGTCCGGAGATTAGCTCCTTTATTTTGGCATGAAGTTCAGCCACCGTTTCTCTTTCCTTCATTTGCAGGTTTATCAGCTGGTTCCGGAGGAGATCCTTTCTTGCTGATTTGGCTTCAGAGGTACCCTCATGAAGTTCTAGGAACTTCTCCCATAATTCTTTTGCGGAGTGGTAGTTGCCGATCCAGTTTACCTCTTGAGTAGGCAAGACTGTTAGGAGGTGGAACTCGGCCTTACCATTGACAACAGATTCCGACTGCTCCTTCTTATTCCACAAGCTTTCTTCTTTTTCATCCCCGTTCGCATCTTTAGGAACTGCAAAACCATATTTTATTGATAAAAGAATATCAAAATCTGTACGAAAAATACCTCCATTTTTTTCTTCCAGACGGTGAAATCCCCTTTGAATTTAGGTGGATGAATGTGCGCGCCGGCCATCGTCTTGTTGCTTTCTCAGGCGATTAGTCCTTCAAAAGCGAACCCGCTTTGATACCACTTGTAGGATCGGGTCGACCGGCTAGAGGGGATGAATAGACGATTTATGAAAAATAAGCACTAACACTCGTCTTTAAAAAGAAATAAACTTGGTTGCAACAGAGTCGTTGCTTCCAAGGCAGTTGATGCTCAAACAGAAACTCCTTAAGGCGGAGAAGCCTTTACAGTTGTAGCATAGAGAAAGCTTAGAGAGAAAGAGAGTTTACAACTCAATGAATTAAAATGATTGATTTCTAAAGCAAAACCTCTAAGTCTATTTATAGCCTAAGAGAATAAATCTGGATTGTTGATTGTTGATCACTTTTCTCTTGGCCGTTGATCCATGGATGTAATCTGGATGGTTGATCTTGGATGGGATTAAACTGCATCCATTGGATTTGATTAAAGGATAATGTAACATTATCCTTTAAGTTTTAATTATTTTAATTAAAACTTTATCTTTCCTCGAGATGGTTGTTGGAATCTCCATGTCGCTGTTGTAATCTCTAAGTTGTAATATCGGCAACATTTGCCTGCCATCGCCCTTTAGTCCAAATGGTAAGTGGGTTAGTGTGTGTTGTTGAGGTCTCGGGTTCGATCCTTCGTGGCACCAAATAATTTTCCCTTTTCTTTTGGGCGCTTGGACTAGTCTTTTTGATTCTTCGTCTTCTGGGTGATTTCCGGCCAACCGGAGTTAGGCTCACCCGAACCCGACTCCGGCCTTTCGCCCCTCGAGCGTCCTTCCTCCCGGCTTCTCGTCCCTCGGACACCGCGCACGTCCTTCTCGCTCCACCGGCGTACTCTTCCGCAACTTCCGCGTCCCTCGGATTACACTGAGCCCGTCGGCTCACTTCCCTGCGTAATCCTTCTCGACCGCTGCGTCTTACGCTCGACTTCCTCCGTTCCTAAGTTCCTGCATACTTAGACAGAGGGATTAAAAACACACAGGACCTAACTAACCTAGTTGATCACATCAAAACCAGCCGGGGCACCAACAGTATTAACACGTAATTGATAATCATTAGGACTATGTTTGGAGACCAAAAATATCATCTCCTAGCTATCTAAACTTTAACTACTGGTAATGAGTTTTGAGAAATCAAAATATCATAGGTCCATGAAACAAACCTCCTGCTGTGCCAAATTCTGAAAAAATGAGGTAATGATGTGGATGGAATTAAATTGTGGTATGCAATGTCTATGTAGGTACTCTTATTTTTGTTTAATATTAAAAATAATTTCACAACATGTATATTTATATAAAATATTTAATCAATCTAATATTGAATTATTTGAAATCTGAAATGAGATTATTTGAATTCTGAACATTATTGTGTCAGGCCCAAGCTGGGCCTGAAATGGAATTATTTCAGGCCCAGAGTGGGCCTGAAATGATATTATTTCAGGCCCAGCGTGGGCCTGAAATAATCTCATTCAGGCCCACGCTGGGCCTGAAATGATATTATTTCAGGCACAGCGTGGGCCTGAAATCATCTCATTCAGGCCCACACTGGGCCTGAAATGATATTATTTCAGGCCCAGCGTAGGCCTGAAATCATCTCATTTCAGGCCCAGCGTGGGCTGTGATTTAAAATTAGGGTAGAGGAAAAGTAAGGTTCAATATTGCTTATAGTATCGACAAGAGGACAGATTATATATTACAGTTTTACGCAATAACAAGGATCGAATGCAATGCTCCATTGGAGTATCAAAATGGTTTACATACATTTTAACTACAAACATATATTGTTTGTCATTAAACTTACATTATACAACTGAATCATTGTGTTTCAGGCACTGACTGGGTTTCCTAAAATGCTTTTGTTTCAGGCCCAATGTGGTCCTCATTTCAAATGATTTTAGCAAAAACAAGGTTCAATATTACTGAAAAAATTTGACAATAATTACAGATTACAGATCATATATGAGACAAAAATAATGATCCGAAGCAAAGTTTCATTGATTTGAGAAGGAGTACATGAATTGTATAATTACAAATACAATGTTTGTGCTGACAATTACATATGCATAGTATGAACAAAAACTCTAGTTACAGATTTATCTTCCAACACTTGTCTCTCATTATTTTATAGCCCACCTGAAATCGATAATTTTTCATATCCTTTTGGCTAAAATCTGTAGATCTTTGGAAAACTAGACTTTCTGCATACCGCATCATGAAAAAGGCACAATCCGACCTGAAAAACCAATATTGACATTGTTGTCATCTTATAAAATCAACTATGAAATGCATTGTTATTTTTAACAAAAATAAACATCCTCTTACGATCTGGTTTGGGTGGATCCTTGTACAACAATTTTAGTAAACTCTGTCCCAGATATGGCAGGCAATCCTTTATTCCATGTCTTGTAATAAGACCAGGTCATATTTTTGAAAAACGTCACCTACACAGATATGACATTATTAACAATTATATTGGTATGAACCTTTTTGTTGAGGTATATCTATGAAGTACAAAACTTACAGTTTTTTCAAATTTGGCAGTGTACCCTTCTGTGGCGCCGAGAGAATTATAATGATGGATACAACCTTCCACGAGGTCAATAACCATTAGATGCCAATGATCGTCTGCATTATTTAGAGGACATATGATATATCTAATCGGCTTATCCGTATCAGTAGCAATAGTTTGTTCAAAAGCCTGAGCGTGAATCGCCTCAAAAAGATCCTATGGTTATTAAAAAGTAAGTGCCAGTGGACTAAATCATAGAAAAAAACAATAATGATTTAGTAGCTAATTAACTTACATCAAACCCCACCCCACACAATATGGAGGGCTGGTATGGTGAGTTACACGCTTTTGCTTCATTTCCAAGAATAGTCCAGTATGCATTGATGCAATCCCCGGTGGTGTAGTCATTCCAATCAAATATTGTCAAAAAAGATAGCATATCTAATGTAAAGGTCCCATTGGACTATACTGGATTGAACTGATACCTACATGCAAATAAGATAAGCAACTTAATGAAATTCTTGAAGATTCAATTTTATTAATGAATATCAATAATCATAATTGTTTTACAATATTTTTCCAAATGCAATAGCAACTAACTCACTTTAATTTACTAAGCTTTAATAATGTTTCAGCAATCTCTGCATCATTAGGCTTCTTCTTAAAAATTGCCCTGGAATTCCTCAAGATTTTGCTTTTGACCTTTTGAAATTCTTTTGCTTTAGCTGCGTGATGTTCAGACATGTTTGTTTGGGTGGAGGTCTCAGATTTATTTGTTTGCGTTGTAGTATCTGAGATTGATGGGGCAGGAGCCGCGTCATCTTCATCATCATCTTCATCCTCATCCTCATCCTCATCCTGAACAACTTGTTTGCCCTTGCCTTTGGGCTGGTAGTCTTGTGTGACCTGAGTTATTTTTAATTTTTTGGCAAGTGGCTCATCTTCATCTGACCCTTTGCTTTGCAATTGTTCATACAACTTCTTGATTCTTTGGTTAGACTGAAGTATGATCTTGTCTCTTGCAGCTAGTCTTTTTTCATTACGCTCCTCTTGTACTTTAAGCTGCGAAACTTTGTCACCAATTATTATATCCTTTTCAACAATGATGTCATCCTTTTATTTAAGTTGTGACTCCTTCTCTGCAATGATTGTTTCTTTCTGAGCAATAATTTGATCCTTGGCACTGATGGCTGTTGCTGTCTCACTTGTGGCTTCCTCCAAACTTTTAAGTGCTATATTTAAATCGTGTTGTAAGGTCTCAATTTATTCTTGTTTTTGTATACATATATTGCAGGCTTCCGTTTGTAAGGCCTGTTGTCTTCCTTGTGGTGCCTGGCTTCCTTCTGGTGCCTGCTGTAATTCCTTAGAGTGTACCTCAAGTGGTTGAGTTGGAGGATAGTAGTCAGGTACCAAATCATGCTCTATATCAAACGGAATTAAATCAACAATAATTGAATCTGTGGCCACACGGTCTATCATCCTCTTGATACTCTCAACGTGGGCTTTAGGCCAAGTCCAGCGAAGTATTCTTGGCAATTTATGAGGATGTTGAGGAGCAGCAATACTAATATGTTCAGTAACCCATACCTGCAACATCATTATAATCAGTAAATTATATCCATCATCAAATTATATCAGCAGGTATAAGTAACTCTAACTTACAGCCAAAATATTTGGAAATCCCTTGAGCAAGGGAGCCTTGGCCGGTTGGGTTGAATCACCTACATGTCTTCTATGCCTCAATGTCACCTCCTTTCCAATGGCTCCCAACTGAGGAGCCATGAAATTGTACACGGCATTGCACCAATTATAGTTTCGTAGATTGTCAAAATCATCTACACAATCAATAAGTGACACGGCAGGAATGACAAGTATGCTGCTAGTACCACAAAATAGCACTGTACTGAAAAAATATAGTATATACAACTGACAGTACAGCTTGTCATTGGATGTAGACTTTATTAGCAGTTTCTCCAAATGTCGGGCAGAACAACTGGAATCTTCAAAATACTCCTTGTACAGTGGCGTGGAGGCCTCATTTAAATCAAGTTGGACTATCTCTCCATGGTCAGGTAGGCCTAGAATAAGTGATATATCAACCTTTGTGAAATTAAGATTTTTCCCATGGATTACAAAGCTCTGTTCTTCTTCATCCCAATTATCAAACATGTTCTGAACTTGGGGTCTTACACAAGAACTAGTAGGAAGGTCGAGGACCCAAGAAAAGGGTGTGTCTCGAAGCAACTGTTCTTGTGCTGGTGTGGGTGGAACAGAATCAATAAAATTTTTGAAATGGGATAGGCTACTTTTCCAGTTCATTCGTTTGCTTCGACCTCTGTTGGCAAAACTTGAATACTGGGTAGGCAATTTGATTTTTCGTTTTGGCAGCTGTTTTTTCTCATGACTTCCCCCAGAGACTTGCTGTTTCTTAGATTTGGTGGGAGCAGCTTTCTTTGAAGCTGATTTTTTTTTACCCATACCGAACTTTGCAACCATCAAACAAAAAATTATTTGACACAAAAAAAATGACACTTAGAATTCGTTCATAAAAGGGCCTCCTCAAATTCAGTCTTTTACTGAAAACTATCGCTAACCCTAGGTGAAAGCAAGAACTGAAATGACAAAGTCAAATTTAGGGTACGTACAAGTCGACTAGTGCGATGACGATGATGTCGCCCACAACTTCTCCAATCAAGACAAGCACGCTACCTTCAAATCGCAACAAATCTGGAGCTAGACAAATCGGTGACTGCTATACAAATGAGTGACTGCTGGGCCTGATATAAAAGGTTTCAGGCCCTAGGAGGCGCTTTTTATATGTATTATAAATATAATATAGGTTATATCTATTTTTATTTATAAAAATAAAACTAAATTTGGAATATATCATATATATTTCAGATTTTGGATGTGTATTTTATTGATTATGTATTTATATTTACTTTGCAAGGCTCTAAAATTCAGATATATTTAATTTTATTGATTATGTATTTAATTTTATTGAACGAAGCTGGGCCTGAAATAAGATATATTCAGGCCCAAGTTGGGCCTGAAATAAAATTATTTCAGGCCCACCGTGGGCCTGAAATAAAATTATTCAGGCCCACGTGGGCCTGAAATAAATTATTTCAGGCCCACGTGGGCCTGAATAAATTATTTCAGGCCCACGTGGGCCTGAAATAATTTTATTTCAGACCCAACTTGGGCCTGAAAGAAAATTATATGGAATTCTGAAAAACCTAGATCAGTAGGTAGGGTTGAGATAGGAGATGAGATTTTGGGTGCCCAACCCTCTAATCTTGCTGTATCACAAAGGCTATATCAGTGGTTTAGGTCTATCAGTGAGTTTTGAGCAAAACTCACTGATGGACCTCCCATATCTGGAATTCTGAAAACCTAGATCAGTAGGTAGGGTTGAGATAGGAGATGAGATTTTGGGTGCCCAACCCTCTAATCTTGCTGTATCACCAATGCTATATCAGTGGTTTAGGTCTATCAGTGAGTTTTGAGCAAAACTCACTGATGGACCTCCCATATCTGGAATTCTGAAAAACCTAGATCAGTAGGTAGGGTTGAGATAGGAGATGAGATTTTGGGTGCCCAACCCTCTAATCTTGCTGTATCACCAAGGCTATATCAGTGGTTTAGGTCTATCAGTGAGTTTTGAGCAAAACTCACTGATGGACCTCCCATATCTGGAATTCTGAAAAACCTAGATCAGTAGGTAGGGTTGAGATAGGAGATGAGATTTTGGGTGCCAAACCCTCTAATCTTGCTGTATCACCAAGGCTATATCAGTGGTTTAGGTCTATCAGTGAGTTTTGAGCAAAACTCACTGATGGACCTCCCATATCTGGAATTCTGAAAAACCTAGATCAGTAGGTAGGGTTGAGATAGGAGATGAGATTTTGGGTGCCAACCCTCTAATCTTGCTGTATCACCAAGCTATATCAGTGGTTTAGGTCTATCAGTGAGTTTTGAGCAAAACTCACTGATGGACCTCCCATATCTGGAATTCTGAAAAACCTATATCAGTAGGTAGGGTTGAGATAGGAGATGAGATTTTGGGTGCCCAACCCTCTATTCTTGCTGTATCACCAAGGCTATATCAGTGGTTTAGGTCTATCAGTGAGTTTTGAGCAAAACTCACTGATGGACCTCCCATATCTGGAATTCTGAAAAACCTAGATCAGTAGGTAGGGTTGAGATAGGAGATGAGATTTTGGGTGCCAACCCTCTAATCTTGCTGTATCACCAAGCTATATCAGTGGTTTAGGTCTATCAGTGAGTTTTGAGCAAAACTCACTGATGGACCTCCCATATCTGGAATTCTGAAAAACCTAGATCAGTAGGTAGGGTTGAGATAGGAGATGAGATTTTGGGTGCCCAACCCTCTAATCTTGCTGTATCACCAAGGCTATATCAGTGGTTTAGGTCTATCAGTGAGTTTTGAGCAAAACTCACTGATGGACCTCCCATATCTGGAATTCTGAAAAACCTAGATCAGTAGGTAGGGTTGAGATAGGAGATGAGATTTTGGGTGCCAATCCCTCTAATCTTGCTGTATCACCAAGCCTATATCAGTGGTTTAGGTCTATTAGTGAGTTTTGAGCAAAACTCACTGATGGACCTCCCATATTTGGAATTCTGAAAAACCTATATCAGTAGGTAGGGTTGAGATAGGAGATGAGATTTTGGGTGCCCAACGCTCTATTCTTGCTGTATCACCAAGGCTATATCAATGGTTTAGGTCTATCAGTGAGTTTTGAGCAAAACTCACTGATGGACCTCCCATATCTGGAATTCTGAAAAACCTAGATCAGTAGGTAGGGTTGAGATAAGAGTTGAGATTTTGGGTGCCAAACCCTCTAATCTTGCTGTATCACCAAGGCTATATCAGTGGATTTTTATGTACACACTAAGTACCAATATTTATCAGTTATCTTCTATAAACGTATTACACCTATACAACTACAAATTTATTATCCACCAACTTAAATCAGAAGTATTTAATGGTTAACAGAGACCCTGAAATTTTCCCAGTTGAGGCACACGGTGGGCCTGAACTGATTTATTTCAGGCCCACCCTGGGCCTGAAGTGGATCTATTCAGGCCCAATGTGGGCCTGAACGGTTTTATTTCAGGCCCTCCTTGGGCCTGAAGTGTTTTTATTTCAGGCCCGCCGTGGGCCTGAAATGATTTATTTCAGGCCCACCGTGGGCCTGAATTCATTTTATTTCAGGCCCACCGTGTTCCTGAAAAGTAAATTTCATGCTCACCTTGGCCATTAAATAAAATCATGATTTATAGATTAATATTCTATATTTATCTACAAGTTGTGACCAAATCCTGTAATTTTATTTAATTATTAAAATTTACAATTTGAAACAAGTATTTTAAATTTATGGTAGAGATAATCCATCTTACTAAGTGAATACAGAATGCATACCAATTTTCAATTCCTTCGAGACGATAAAGTCATGTTTTCAAATTATGTATCAGAAACCCACTTATGGACCTTCGATACTTGGATATATGTCAGTAGTTAGAGTTAACCAAAGAGATGTTATTTCTGGTGTGCAAACTTTGTCCAAATCATTATGAGTTGTTTTCTTACCGTATCAGTTGGTACACTACCTTGCAGCAATTCGATGTGAATCAACATCCTATATCTGGAATTCTGAAAAACCTAGATCAGTAGGTAGGGTTGAGATAGGAGATGAGATTTTGGGTGCCCAACCCTCTAATCTTGCTGTATCACCAAGCCTAATCAGTGGTTTAGGTCTATCAGTGAGTTTTGAGCAAAACTCACTGATGGACCTCCCATATCTGGAATTCTGAAAAACCTAGATCAGTAGGTAGGGTTGAGATAGGAGATGAGATTTTGGGTGCCCAACCCTCTAATCTTACTGTATCACCAAGCCTATATCAGTGGATTTTTATGTGCACACTAAGTACCAATATTTATCAGTTATCTTCTATAAACGTATTACACCTATACAACTACAAATTTATTATCCACCAACTTAAATCAGAAGTATTTAATGGTTAACAGAGACCCTGAAATTTTCCCAGTTGAGGCACACGGTGGGTCTGAAATGACTTGATTTCAGGCCCACCCTGGGCCTGAAATGGATCTATTCAGGCCCAACTTGGGCCTGAAAGGTTATATTTCAGGCCCTCCTTGGGCCTGAAGTGTTTTTATTTCAGCCCGCCGTGGGCCTGAATTGATTTATTTCAGGCCCACCCTGGGCCTGAAATGGATCTATTCAGGCCCAACGTGGGCCTGAAAGGTTTTATTTCAGGCCCTCCTTGGGCCTGAAGTGTTTTTATTTCAGGCCACCTTGGGCCTAAATGATTTATTTCAGACCCACCGTGTGGCCTGAAATCATTTTATTTCAGGCCTACCGTGTTCCTGAAAAGTAAATTTCATGCTCACCTTGGCCATTAAATAAAATCATGATTTATAGATTAATATTCTATATTTATCTACAAGTTGTGACCAATCCTGTAATTTTATTTAATTATTAAAATTTACAATTTGAAACAAGTATTTAAATTTATGGTAGAGATAATCCATCTTACTAAGTGAATACAGAATGCATACCAATTTTCAATTCCTTCGAGACGATAAAGTCATGTTTTCAAATTATGTATCAGAAACCCACTTATGGACCTTCGATACTTGGATATATGTCAGTAGTTAGAGTTAACCAAAGAGATGTTATTTCTGGTGTGCAAACTTTGTCCAAATCATTATGAGTTGTTTTCTTACCGTATCAGTTGGTAGACTACATTGCAGCAACTCGATGTGAATCAACATCACACAATTGTTTTGTTTTTCTGGACAATAAATTATTTCATACAAATTACACAATTTCTATACAAATGGAGCCGAATCACCAG
>JAGFNQ010000999.1:166705-196646 GCA_024364735.1 Boesenbergia rotunda | reverse complement strand
ACATTTTACAAAAGGCATCAATGACCTCGCCTTTTGTAAAAACCTCTCCATTGAGGATTTGTAAGAATGAATGCAATTTCAAAGCAAAGGGTGCATCCTCCCAGATAAATTCATTATCCAACCTGTCAAGTTAATTGATAAGATTATATATTAAAGCCCCAAATATATTAACTAAACTATGTTTCATAACTTACTTTAGGTTCTCCAATTTATTTATCACGTAGGCCACTTCTTTATCTTGATTTTTCTTCTTCGACTTCATAAAATGCTTCTTCACAAACTACATCGATACAATTTACACCAAACTAATTAATGACCAAATTCAATAAATTTGACGTAATTAATATGAAAATAAGTCACATACATCAATGCCTTGAAGCCTCATTTTGTATAGTTCGAAGGTCCTTCTTTTCTCCTCCTCTATATCTTCTTCAGACATGACTTCCATTACAGTAATGGTTTCTCTTGCTTCATCCATATCCTCCTCACTAAGTTTCCTTTTTCCCTTGTCCATGACATTTGATATTTGTTCCTTTCTCCGCTTCCCCTTATGTAATAGTTGGTGCCATACTGGACTCTCAATTGGAGTATCCCTGTAATCATACCGAGTTCGGTCACGTCCTCTCCTTGTTCTACAAGATACTGGATCAGAAAGAGGACTGACTACAGGATAGCTTTCTTGAGCCTCCATGCCCTTTTTTTCAATAATTGAAAGTAATTCCTTAACCCTTTCATTCAAACATATATTCTCCTCTGTTAGCTCCTTGATTAGGGTGTCTTTAAGAATGCATTCACCACATGGCCTTACATCTTCTGTGTCATGTCCTTGTGATGTCGCTATTGGCTGTGGAATGTCATCCCCAATCTCAAGGTTCTCAAACAATGTGTTTTCATGTAGGTTAGGAATTATTTCAACAATCACCTGTCAATTACCAAGTACACAAATTTTACTGCTTCTATATCAAACTAACATAGATAAACTAACATAGATCACAGTTTACAATAATTACCTCTTCGGAGCTGATTTGGTTGACAAGGTCCCTTACCCTACTAATATGCGAAGGAATATTCCTCCACTTATTTATTCGGGGTCCTTCAACATTGTATGGTTTTTGAATGGGTACATGCTCCAAAAACCATGCCTACACAAAGTTTTCCAGCCAATTACATTAATAACAGCAAAATATTATAAAATATAATTTAGGTAAATTCTACTCACTGCCAAAAGCCCAGCAAATCCCTTTACATAAGGGAGGTTTGTGGTCCTCTGGTTTCCTTGACTTGATGAAAATAATTCCCCAATCTTAGGTAATTGGGGAGACAAAAATTTATGGATAGCTTCCACCCAGTTGAATCTACCAAGATTGTCATAATCATCTACTATATCTACAAGCCCTAGAGGGACCTTATATGTACTAGACGAAAATAAAACACAAACAAATATATACAAAATATAAAATTTACAAACTAATAGCACATCATCCTCTGATTCAACACTTTTAGAATAATGTTTAAGTAAGTCCTCAATTCTTGTTCTAGTAGGTTGTTTTTCTTTTGAGAAGTAAGTACGATAGAGGTCACCCGATGCTTCAGTTGAATTAATAGGGATCGAAACTCCACGGTCCACTATACCCAGTACCAAAGCAACATCTCGTCTGGTGAACGCAACCGATACACCTGAAATAATTAAAATCTTTAGTTATCATCAACAATATAGGATTCAATTTATTTCTCGTTGGGCCTGAAATGATTCATTTCAGGCCCACGTTGGGCCTGAAATGAATTTACTTCAGGCCCACGTTGGGCCTGAAATGAATTTACTTCATGCCCACGTTGGGCCTGAAATGAATCATTCAGGCCCACGTTGGGCCTGAAATGAATTCATTTCAGGCCCACGTTGGGCCTGAAATGAATTTTTCAGGCCTACCTAGGGCCTGAAGTAAATTCACTTCAGGCCCTCGGTAGGCCTGAAATTATTTCATTTCAGGCCTACCGACCTGAAGTGAATTTCACCTTAAATTCACTCATTTAAATTGATCAAATATCAATCATTTAAGGTCAACTATATCCAAGTTTTATCTTACTATAGATACTGTTTATAATTCATAATTAAAACTATTACCTGAGAATTTAAAAACTTGCGAGGTTGAATCCCAACTTTCAAATATATTTACCAAAATTCCCCGGATATGCTGCAATTCTTGAATGTCCAAGAAAATACTGAAGGGCGACTCTTTGATCTTCGCAATGTGTTGATCTTTTAAAATTTCAAATGCTTCAACAAAATGTTTAAAATGGCCTAAAACACTGCACCAATGTAATTTTTTCCCAAACTCATCTGAACCCTACAGTTTTTATACATTACAAATTTATTCAGCAAAAATAAGTATAAACAATATCACAAGCAGTGTTTATTCAGCAAAAATAAGTTTAAACAATATTACAAGCAGTGTTTATTCAGCAAAATTAAGTATAAACAATATCACATACCTTGGTGATTAATGCCAATGAAGAAGACGATGAGGAACCACCCACAGACCTTTTACCTGCCATTATTATGCAAATCAAACCTGCAGAAACCCTAAATCCTACTTTGATAGTGCCCGAGCAGTATCAACTTCAACGTTAACACTTCAAGCAGCCTCAGGATCACACACTATCACTTTCCTGTATAGGAGCCTAGGTTTTGGTTGGGCGGAGGGAATCGAGGGAGTAGCAAACGACTAAAGCACAACTAGGGCACGCACAATGTCCTCCTTCAACAATACCATTTACGTTTTCGCGGTGAGAGATAGAATGACCTTGCCATCCGAACCACATATTTTTATTTTACTGCAAAAGTGGTTCGGATGTCTCGAAAATGGTAATGGAAAAGGTGTATTGTGGCGCCAAGGGTAGAATAGGAAGTTCACTTAAAGGGCTGCGCCCTTTGGTAAAATAGAAACCATGGGACGCCCTTTAGTAATTTCGTATTGTTACGTACGCCCTTTGGTAAATTGCCGTATACTTTTTGATAGATTTGAAAATCTTCGTACGCAATTCTGGAAAATTTCTGAAAAAAAAAATTCCTTTCATCTTGCCAGATGCTTGTTTTCCCCTCCCTAATCCATGTAAAATGGTACAAAAATATTTTTGTGATGGACAAATGAAAAGAAAATAATTCTAGTATTTGAGTTTATCGATTTAACGTTGATAAGTCTATAGATTCATCTTCAAATTAAACTCTGTGAAATAGTGTCACGTCCTCATAGGCTCGTACTTACCCGTAAATCGGGCAACACCATCCCTGTATAGTGAACAATCTGAAAATTATACATACATCTCTACATATATAAAATATCATAGTCACACTCGGCTAGCATTTACACAATCAAAACCACGTAGTTAAATAATATAACTGACAAATAATAAACAAAATGTATAAATCTTCATATCTAAGCGCAGTAAATTAAAATCCAGCGGAAGCAAATAAATATACGTCCAAAGAAAAGTCAAATATCACCCAAAATGATAAGAAAAACCAAAGCAACACCAATACGGTAGAATATTAAGAAAGTACCAAAATGATAAGAAGATACTCGAACAAGGGGTTGGCAACTAGATCCTCCACTGGTGGCACGAGACGTGATTATTAACTTCCTGAAATAAAAAAAAAGGAGGGGAGGTGAGTCCGAGCGAACTCTGCGTGTATAAGAATAGATAAATGTATGAGATATAAAAGGATAAAACAAGCATACAGAATCAAAGGTATACCGTCTCTAGAATAAAGAATATAAATCAAATGCATCTATACAAATAAACAAATCTGAAAACTAATGTAACATATAGGAGCATGATCAGAAATCCCCCTAATACCTCAGTAAACTGCTAGTACTGCTAAGCTGATCCAAATCATATAATAAATGTAAATCATAACCGAATATGTATGTCAATCAAATGCAGCAATCATAGCTCAAACAAGTGCAGCAAATACAAGCAAATGCACAATGCATAATATGCATATGATGTAATGACCTTCACTGTACACACGCCAACAACCGCTACATTGAGTAAGTTGGGTGGACAAGATACATGTGCCAAAACTTGTGGCTATGCAGATACACCACAATACCTGTGGCCCTATATAAAAAGTCGTAATACATCAAAAATGAATTTTTATGCAATATGACCCCAATGTTATATTTTTTGTATAAAACACAATCCCAATATGCCAAAATCCCCAGGTTTTGTAAGTATCCCAAGTTGGTTTTGATGTGGTCAACTGAGTCAAGTTAGATCCTATTGATTTTTAATCTCTGTGTCTAACTGTGCAGGAGCATAGGAGCGCAAGAAGTCGAGTAGAAGATGCAGCGGTCGAGAAGGATAGTACAGGAAGGGAGCCAACGAACTCGGTGCATCCGAGGGACGTGGAGGTATGCGGAAGAGTACGTCGATGGAGTGAGAAGGACGCACGCGACGTCTAAGGGACGAAAAGTCGACGGGAAGCACACTCAAGGAAAAGGCCGGAGGAGGGTTCGGGTGAGCCTAACTTTGGAAGGCCCGAAAACACCCAAGAAGACCCATCGGATGATGGTCAGCAAGGTGCTGACCAAACTGGACTCGGGCACCCGTATACTCGTGCGCCCCTAAGCTCTCGAGCGCCCGAGTACCCGGGTGCCCCAGTTCATACAAGTACCCTATATATGAAAATTCTTCTGCAGCTAGCCATTTGCGGACGTTGCGAAGTGATAAACTTCTAGGGCATGTGTCAAGCACCCTCAAGCATTCTGGCGCCCCTATTGTGCCACGTCAACATTCAATAGAGTTGAACGGTGCTATAAATAGACCCCCGAGCTCAGTTCCAAAGCACCTTGCTCTAGAGCCAACTGTGGTTAAGTTGACAAGATGATGAGGAGCCAACTGTGATAACATATGTCACCCCCGACGTCAGTCAAGCCGTCATCACATTACATCTGTGAGGTCGAGTGGATAGGACTATGCCAATTGTACATACTCCAACAATCACCACTATTCTGAGTGGTTGAGTGGACAAGATGCTGAGGAGCCAATTGCTCCAAAACCCCAGAAGAAGGGGGAGCTGCCAACAACTCAACTATCCCTCATACAACGGAAAGGGTGTCAACTGTCTGCCTACAACTGTGACATTCACTACTCTTGAGTGGTTAAGTGTGGCACGATAGGACGGCTGCTCGCACTCCATCAACTACCACTATCCCTAAGTGGTCGAGTGGGCAAAAAACTATATGACTAACGATAGGCTCGAACCACAAGGGAACTGATTATCGCCAGCATGCAATGATGCAGATATGGTGCATGATACTAAAATGCACAATCTCAAGTAGGTCAATAACCATGCAATAAACATGATACACATGTATCCAACCAATATCATAATCAATAAACATGCAACTAATCTACTAGGTAGAGTATATCTAATATCAATCAAATTCTAGATATGTCTAATGATCATTCTTATGTATTCATGTATAAGCGGTACTCTATAGATCAAGAAAATAACATGTGAGACCGTATATATGTAATTTTTTATCAACTCAAAAATCAAACAACGAAAATATCAAATAAGGATAAACAAATAGAACTAAGTTATGATAAAGTGGCCTACTCAGATAATAAATAAGTCATGCATTTAAGTACAATAAACTATGGAGTACAAAGAAAAAGTACTCGCCTTGTAAATATAGTATACGTATCAGAGAGAATCTCCTCATGCTCAACGTATGTATCCAAAGTTAAAGTCATGTATCAAATGCACAATTTAGCTATTTATAAAATTAAATAATTAGTTAAACTACATATAAATAAAAATATATAACAACACCTCTACCAAAGCTCCTATCGCATAGTGGAGGGGGATCAGAGATGTGGTCACGCTGGAAGATAAGGTAAGGAGGAAGCGTTGACATGGGACAGAAGAAGGAGATCGTCGACCTTGGCTCCAATTGACACTGAGGATGGTGGAGTGGCGTTGGTTCGCTCGCATGGAGAAAGGAATCGCAAGGGCTGCGGCGGTGAATGTGAAGCCGAGAGGGGGAAGGGGATATAAGTGGCTGCTTTTTTGCAACTAAACCCTCATACTTGAAGTTAGTGCAATCCGCCCGTCAGTTTCAGTTTTCATAAGCAATTAATCCCTCTAAAATTTGGTGTCTCACCCTTCCACCCTTTAAACCTCATCCAACAATCCAGAAATCCTAGGCTACGTTTAGTAGGGGGTAATGTAATCCGATCTGTAATGTAATCAAGTTTATAATGTAATGTAATGTAATCTTGATTACATTGTTATATTTGGTAATGAGTTGTATGTAATCTTTGATAACCATTACAAGTTGGATTCTTTTGTTTGGTGAGGGGCAATCTATCCTGTAATGTAATCAAGATTGACGACCGACGACCGTCGTCGGGCGGCCGGTGACCATTGACCGGCGGCGGCGGCGGTCGCCGGTGGCCGGCGGCCGGCTGGCGGCGACCAATGACTGTCACCTCCCGACCGACGACTGTCGCCGCCCGACTGACGACTTTACAAGCTGTAATGTAATCCAGATTACGGAGGTTTTGGTTTGTAATTTAGATTACAAATCATCAACCTCTTTTGTAATCGAGATTACATTACATTACAATCTTAAATTGATTCCAAATAAAGGAATCCAACTTGTAATGTAATTTCGATTACATTACAGGGTGGATTACACCCTACCAAATGCAGCCTAAGTTAAATCTCTGAAATTTTCTGATCCGATATTTTTGTTTTATCATATTTAACATATAATTTAAGAGTGATAATGAAATTTTAAATCTATCTTTTCATATTGTAACGCCCCAAATTTTGGGCTTGCTTTCGATTGTAAAAAGGGCACAAAAATGTCGATATATATTATCAGATTGTATGACATTTATTTCATAAATGAATAAAATTACATTTTGTGATTTCATGATTTAATGTTATGTGATTTCATTAGAAAGGATTAGGAATATGTAATTGCATAAATTAGAATATGTGATTTCATAATATGTGATTTGAGAATATGAGAGTGAATTGGGCTAATGGGCTTTGCAAAAGTGAAAACCAAAGAGGAGCAAAAATATGCTCTTGCCGAGGATCGAACCTTGGAACTCTTGGTAAGCAAAGACTTGAAAAGCAACGAAGTAACCAATTCACCCAGCAGGGGATTGCTAAGAGGAAGGAAGGGAAATTCTTGTTAAGGGTTAGGGAATGTGAAAGGGTAGAGGAAGAGACTCTTGATGAGAAACCCCTTGGTGAAGGGACACTTGGAGAAGAGGCACTTTGTCTCTTCCCTTAGTATAAATAAGAGGGAGTGCTAAGGGGCTAACCATCATTGTTGCAAACCCCTCACTCACTCTCCCTCTTCAAGTTGCCGAAATCCTAACTCCCCTCTCCCTCTTCAATTTTCGAAATCCTAACTCCCCTCTCCCTTTTCAATTTTCGAAATCCTAACTCCCTTCTCCCTCTTAAATTTTCAAAATCCAAACTCCTCTCCCTCCTTGAGATTTCCGAAAATCCAAGGAAAGAATCTCATCCCAAAGGACACTCCCAAGACCCCATTGAAGGTTTGAATCTCTTGCAAGGCAAGAAGAAGTCAAGGACCTCAAGAGCAAGGACAAGCACATCCCCTCCGAACTAAGGGTATACCTTAAGGATATTTAGCGAAAGAAGTAAGTGCCCCTCACCTGTAGCATAATTGCTCTTGAATCGATTACATGACTCACATGATGCCCTCTACATGTCTCTACATGTTTCGGCCATCACCCTAACCAAGGGTTAGGGTGGGCCACATGCTTTCCTATGCTTAATGATGATGTTTGCATGAATGTATTATATTGTGTGTGAGTAAAGAAGGCTAGGAGGGAAGGGAATCCCCTTCTAACCATTCGGCCAACCCCACCCTAGGGTTAAAGTTCTTAAGTTTAACTTCATGCTATGCACCCTAATGAATCTCTATGATATCACATGTGTTGTATGAATGTTCATGATGCTATGTGGCTAAAAACCCCAAAGTACTCAACCCTACATGTTCGGCCAAAGGGCCCTATACTTGGGAATGGATTAGGCCAAATGAATATCATGCATGATAATGATCTTGTGTAAGATATGACATGCTTGTGTGATCTTGATATGTTGACTGAAATGCATGCTAGCCCAAATACAACTTTCGGCCAAGAGAGAACTCTTGGACCCTAGCCTTGGTTGCTCTCATGAAATGCATGCTTTATACTATGCTAGTTATCATGATTATGAATGCATACATATGTATAAAAATGAGCCCTATAGGGCATGAATGAAGAAGGCTTAGGGCCTAAAGAATGCTTCCCTAGAAGGTTGGGACTAAGAGCATACTTTATGAAAATGAAGAACATGATAACTATTTTATTTTATAATGGCTTGTAGTATAGACTCTTAAAGCGAGTCAAATGATTATGATACTAGGCTGAAGGACTTTTGAGAAGGCCTAGTAAACCCTAGTGGTTCGGGATTAGCTACCTCGTTCCTATTCAGGGGCGCGCGCAAAACATGAAGTACAAGCCGGGCCCTAATGATTATGCTATGTTCAAGTATTATATTTATATGTTTTCAAAAGAACCTTCCTATGAAGTTAACATGCTTAGATGTTTAACATGCTTACCATGCTTGAATGTGATATATTCTCTTACCTTTTCATGATATCCGATTTTGTGAGTAGGACAGGGTCTTACTAAGCTATTGCTTATCGTTTAGTGTTTCCCCTTATGCTACAGATAAAGGACGCTAAACTATGGAGGCTGCGGGAGAAGGGCAAGTGTGTGTGTGATAGTGCTGGTGGATAAAAAGGATCTTGCTCTTAGTTGCTTCAAGTTTTGGAACTTGTCATGTTAAACCCATGTTATGCTCTTTTATTATACATGCTATGTTTGAAGATGAATACTTGGTTTTTGATACCCTATGATTCGCTATTGCACTCTTATATACTAAAACTGTTTATTAACTGCACTTCTGCTAGGAGACATGTTTTGAATATGCTATGCTTTTTCCCCTCACCAAGTCATGATATCTCACCTTAGAAGATCTATGTTGAGATACTATGTTCTATGCCTTGTATTCATTTTACTCTGTCATACCTAAATTATGCTTCATTACGCTCTTGCCTAATTCATCCATGCGCATAGCTTAGGTAGAATTGCTTACCCATCTTTTGGTTACCTACCATGTTAGAGACACTTATATATCTTATGCCATCATGAATCTTGTTTCTAAATCTGGTATAAAACCTCCCTATTAAGATGTGCATGCTTAGAATAATGTTACACATGATTTAATACTTGATGTCCATGCTTGGTTGAGTGTTCTGAAAAAAAAAATAATTATGCTTCCGCTACATGAACCTTGCATGCTTTAATGTTACATGTACCCATGCATAGATTAGATTGAAAAACAAAAAAAATAATATGAATGCATGCGTGTAGTTGTAATGTATGAAAGTAAAGTAGCGCCGCCGAATTCCTAGGGAATTAAGGGCGGGCGTTACACATATCATAATTAATCGTATGAGTCGACCAATAATTAATGTTATAAAAAAATTGACAACATAAGATTCTTATAAATTGCATAGAAAATAATAATTTTTTATATTTTTAACGTGGTATTAAATTGATATATTGGAGATTAAAAAAAGTTTATATAGAACTTTAATTATTGAAAATGTCTTACAAGAACAAAAAATGGAGTTGGAAGCTAAGGTCTAACATGAGAAAATTACAAGGGGCTGGTCAATTTGAGTGTAGGACAAGAAAATTTTGTTTGGCGGCGGCGTCCGGGTAAGTTGCCAGGAGGATGCAAACTAATTAATATAATTTCGTCGAGGCTAGTATTAGATATTATCTCCGTAAAATGATATTGCTCCGCTACAGGAGCTCACGAATAGCAGCAATTCATTTCCCAAGATACAACGACGACGTCTCGAAATAGCAACACTAGAAATTTCGAAACTGGCGAACATTCTCATAGACTTTTCGGACTATGGATGCACATGATGGGATGAATGCTAATGATTTTGATAATTGAATGAATGAATCCATCATTTAGAGAACTCTATTTATAAAAGGAAGAGGTGAGGTACCATTTGGTGAGTGAGTGTGACCTTTGTTGGTGCTTGGATGACTATAGAGGGGGGTGAATGTAGCCAGACACTCAAAAATTGCTTTATCTTTGAAACCCTTCTGCGTGATCAGATTAGCAGCGGAAATATACACAGCAGAAAGAACACAAACAGGAAAGAAAACAAACCGATGCTAACACGCGGATGTACAAGGTTCGGGGATAACTTGCCCCTACTCTTTAGCGTGCCCGTAAGGTGGGCGATCCGTTGATCGTTGGCAGATCAAGCCCCAGGTGACCCCGGATATAACATCGCCTCCTTCTCGGTGGAGAAACCTCTTCACAATTGCCTCAAGATGATATGAGATTAAGTGCACTCGACAATGAGAAGGATCGCTCACAAAGATGTAACAAGAACGCTCAAACACAAAGCAACAGAGAGCACAAAACAAAGCCAGCTAAACTCCTCAAGTTTTTTATCTGTTCATCGCTTGTCACTCCTCTGCTTCCAGCTTTGTCTTAAGCCTCTGCTCCCATCACCAGGCTCTCCATCAGCATCCACTGAAGCCACAGCCTAACCCCCTGACTCCCTGAGCACTCAGTCCACTGAAGACCCTCTCCAGCTGAGCCTCCGTCAGTTGCCAGCCGCACGCCAGAAGCCGTTGAGACCTGAAACGAGGAAACAGACAAACTTGCTCGATGGAAAGTCCCCATTTGACTCTCCTTCATTGTTTGAATCATCCCTGTAAAGTCTCCACACTCCAACAGAAGCTTAGCAAATGCATATCAAACAATATCACACAATATTAGCAGGTAGCAGAGAAAACGCAGACGCGATCAGAAGTCTGACAGCGATTTCAAATTAAAGTTACAGCTATTGATCGGTCACCAAACCGATCAGAGAGGACCCTGATCGGTCACCGGACCGATCAGGGTAAGCCCAGACCGATCAGGCTCCATCCTGATCGGTCCATAGTGAGAAAACTGGGATCGCGACTTCTAGTGATCGGTCACCAGATCGGTCACCCGCAGTCTGCTTGCCACAACCCGCAGGAACTACACGCCTGATCGGTCACCAGATCGGTCACCAGCAATCTGCTTGCCACAATCCGCAAGAACTACACGCTTGATTGGTCACTAGACCGATTAGGGTAGGCCCTGATCGGTCTGGTGACCGATCAGGTCATTCCCTGACCGATCAGGATCCATCCTGATCGGTCGTAATGAGAAGCTCGCGACATTTGATCATTCACTAGAATGATCAGAAGCTCTCCCTGATTGGTCACCAGACTGATCAGGAGCCGAACAGAAGCCTTCTGTTCTCTCCCTGATCGTTCACCAGAACGATCAGGAGCCGAACAAAAGCCAAACAAAGTTTCTGTTCTCTCCCTAATCGGTCACCAGACCGATCGGACTTCTCTGGATTAGTCACCAGACCGATCCACAAAGGGAGTTCGTGCCAACTTCCCTGATCGGTCCCCAGATCGATCCAGCTAAGGCCAATTCCACCATAAGTCAAGAGAACAGGCTTCCTAGCCTTCTCTGACTCGTGCTCAGTCCCCCGGACCAAGACTCCATGCCCAGCTTCACTCACCGGGACTTCACCTAGTCCCACTAGGTATGCCTAGTCCCACTAGGTCTTTTCCACTTCACCTTGTCCCACTAGGTGTGCCTAGTCCCACTAGGTGTTCCTAGTCCCACAAAGTCTTTTCCCATGCCAGCATGCGATCTCTCCGATCCACCTGGACTTCACCTAGTCCCACTAGGTGTGCTTAGTCCGAATTCATTCAACCAAACCTAAATCGTTCTCAACACCAAAACAAAAATCGGGCCAGACTGCATCAACAATCTCTCCCTTTTTGTTGTTTGACAACCCGATTTAAGTTTAGGTACTAATGATCAATTGAAGTCAAATCAATTTCAATTATCGTAAGGGAATCAAAGTCCTCCCCCTTTAATAACCCTAAACTTAATCAACCATTCTCTCCCCCTTTGTCAAATACCGAAAAGGGTATGGTTATTAAGTTTAAACATACCTCCCCCTTAATCAAGGGTTTCTCCCCAAAACCCAAAATAATCAAAAGATAATTTTTGAATTGCATATGAGAGACATATACCATAAATGTATCATGACAACGATGTATATGCATCATATGACAATAAGTGTGAATTACACATAAAAACATATACAGAATTATATTATGGTCAAACATGTATATGTTTCATATGACAAGTAAGGAATGCAGCTGTATCCGACACATAATCCTGATTGGTCTCCGTGAACGATCAGGTTCGTTGATTATTAGATACAGAAATATTTCTTATTAGTCTAGGGAGCGATCAGATTTCAGAAAAAATTTTGAAATTCTGATACGTTCCAGATCAGACTGCATTAACAATTTGTATTCCACAACATGGGTGTAGACTCCATACGAAATTTCAGAAAAATTTCTGAAACATGATCAAGGAACAAGAGTCATTATTCAAACAACCCTTTCTTATGAATTTTGAAAATTCCAACATGGGATTGTATTGAATCAGTATTAGGTTTTGTTCCAAGTATCTTAATCATCATCCGAATACTTAGTTCTATTGATGATTCATCGAATTTGATGAAGGGGGATCGAACGGATGATCGGACTGAGAAGTTTTTGGATCAATCAAGGAGTTTCTTGATCAGAATTGGTCTGATTGGTCACTAGACTGATCAGGTGAGTCCTGATCGGTCGGTGGACCGATCAGGTCTGATACAGAAGGTTTTCTGAAACTAATCAGTTTCAGAAACAAGTTTGTTTCAACTCTAAACCCTAATACAGTCAGATTTAACTCCTAACAGAGTTTCATTAAACGACATGTATTTTCCCACATCAACAAGAAAAACATTAAAGGAAAATAATGTTTAACATCTTAAGAACAGATATGTTTTCACCTAGTATCATGTTTGTACCAGCACCAATGGATGATCAAGCATATTCCAAGTAATGTCTTCGAATGATCAGGTTTGAATCAAAATGTTCCAAGTATGATCATGTTTATTCCAAACAATCTTGATAATCCAAATAGTATTAGGCATATGAAAACATATCAGGTTAGACATCAGTCAAGTGGGAAATCAAACAAGTCATGAACCTTAGTTTGATACAAAGAAAGCATTAACCCTAAACCTTAAGCTCATGTTCTTATCTATCAAAGCCTTATGAGTGATCAGTTCAAATAAAACACTGAGGAAGTTGAGAAGTAATGTGTTCATCTTGTTCTTAAACGAAATTTCCATGCCATAGATTAATACTAATAACACATACATCAAAGTCAAGACATACTCAACTAGGTTCGTTTCCAAAATATTGAGAAAAACTTAAGCCTAAACCTTAAGCTCATGTTCTTGTCTATTGAGGCATTATCAGTACAAATTATGTGTTGATATTTTCCTTAGCATGCATTCATGTTGTATAAGACATACAAGAAAATAGACTCCTTAGGCTTGAGGTAAGGCATATAACTTGCAGGAAAACATAAATTGCAACAAGAAAACTAATTATCCTAAGCAATCTATGGCAAGAGCAAGTTATGTGTTAATCTAAACCATCCATGTGAATTTGAGGAATTGGTAAGCACATTCCTAACTAGGAATGACTATATGTTTGGAGCATCAATTATCAACCACCCATGTTGATAGATGCTCCCCCTCAATCAAAGCTATACAATTCTAAATATAGAGGTTTTAGGTACCCAAATTTTGGGACCTAATGTATCTACAATGAAAGACTTTGGCACTCATACCTTAGTCATTTTCTTTCTAACCTTTTGAACCTTAGAATTATTTGATGATCCAAAATGTGTTCTAGACATTAATAACATGATACTAGGTTCTTTAGGTTGGTAACCTAAACCAACCTTGTTGTAAACCGCTTTTTGTGAATTTAGTATCATGTCTAAGGTTTTAGAGCTAATTGAAAACTTCTCAAGAATATTCTTGATATTTTCAATTTCGCTCTTCAAATCCTTATTCTCATCCTCAAGATTTTTAACATGCAAATCATTGTTGTCATGATCCTTAGATGTTTTCAATTTGTCTACTTCTAATCTTAATGATTTAACCTTATTCTTAGATTTTTTGAGTAAACCAGTTAAGCATGCGATGGTTCTATAGCACTTATCCAACTCGGGAGAGATTACCTCTTCATCATCCGAAGATGATGAAGGCGCGGTTGAGGAGCCCCTTGATTCATCACTGCTCTCCTCACCTTCAATAGTCATGAGTGCTACATGGCGAGTACTCTTCTCCTCCTTTTCTTCTTCGGATGAACTAGAGGGCGATTCATCCCATATGGCATTCAAGGCCTTCTTCTTCTTCATTGATTTCTCTTCCTTCTTCTTTAGCTTTGGGCAATCTTTCTTGTAGTGCCCTTTCTTGCTACACTCAAAGCAAGTAACATTAGCTTTATCAATTTTAACTTCACTAGGGTTACCTTTGCCCTTGTAGCGTCAGCTCTTCCTCATCATCCTCCTTACGAAGTTGGCCATCTCGGAAGAAGAAGACTTGCTACCATCCTCCTCGGACTCGGACTCGGACTCGGACTCGGACTCGGACTCGGACTCGGATGAAGACGAAGAAACCTCCTTCTCCTTCTTCTTCTTGGTCTTGTCCCCTGCCACAAGAGCAATCCCCTTCTCCTTGGGGCCTTTGTTAGCCATTTCGTGCAGCTCCATTTCACAAAATAGATCATCCAATTTTATAATTGACAAGTCCTTAGAAACCTTGTAGGCATCCACCATGGATGACCACAAGACATTCCTTGGAAAAGCTTTTAGAACGTACCTCACACGGTCGCGGTTCTCGACTTTTTCGTCAATGGAGTGGAGACCGTTGAGAACTTCTTTGAATCTACTATGAAGTTCACTTACCGTTTCACTCTTCTTCATGGAGGGATTTTATAGTTGATTGAGGAACAAGTCCCTCTTATCTATCCTCGAGTCTCGGGTGCCCTCATGAAGCTCGATGAGCTTGTTCCATAGATCCTTTGCGCTTGTGAAGGGACCAACTTTGATTAGTTGGTCCTTGTTCATTCCGCATTGCAAGGTAACCACCGCCTTCGCATCGGCTTCTCCTTTGCGGGTTTGCTCAGCCGACCAACGCAAGGATTCCAACTCTTTTCCCTCCGCGTCTCTTGGAGGGATGAAGCCTTCCTTCACGGAGAACCACATTCCAATATCGATCTTGAGGTAGTACTCCATGCGAGACCTCCAATATTAAAAATCGGATCCGTCGAAGAAGGAGGTCGGGTGGTGCTAAATCCTTCTCTCAAAGCCATCGTTGATAGCTCTCAGATGTTAAGCCGCTTGAACAGAGCCCCAAGCTCTGATACCACTTGTTGGTGCTTGGATGACTATAGAGGGGGGTGAATGTAGCCAGACACTCAAAAATTGCTTTATCTTTGAAACCCTTCTGCGTGATCAGATTAGCAGCGGAAATATACACAGCAGAAAGAACACAAACAGGAAAGAAAACAAACCGATGCTAACACGCGGATGTATAAGGTTCGGCGATAACTTGCCCCTACTCCTTGGCGTGCCCGTAAGGTAGGCGATCACTTGATCGTCGGCAGATCAAGCCCCGGTGACCCCGGATATAACATCGCCTCCTTCTTGGTGGAGAACCTCTCCATAATTGCCTCAAGATGATATAAGATTAAATGCACTCGACAATGAGAAGGATCGCTCACAAAGATGTAACAAGAACGCTCAAGCACAAAGCAACAGAGAGCACAAAACATAGCCAGCTAAACTTCTCAAGTTTTTTATCTGTTCATCGCTTGTCACTCCTCTGCTTCCAGCTTTATCTTAAGCCTCTGCTCCCATCACCAGGCTCTCCATCAGCATCCACTGAAGCCACAGCCTAACCCCCTGACTCCCTGAGCACTCAGTCCACTGAAGACCCTCTCCAGCTGAGCCTCCGTCAGTTGCCAGCCGCACGCCAGAAGCCGTTGAGACCTGAAACAAGGAAACAGACAAACCTGCTCGATGGAAAGTCCCCATTTGACTCTCCTTCATTGTTTGAATCATCCCTGTAAAGTCTGCACACTCCAACAGAAGCTTAGCAAATGCATATCAAACAATATCACGCAATATTAGCAGGTAGCAGAGAAAACGCAGACGCGATCAGAAGTCTGACAGTGATTTCAAATTAAAGTTATAGCTACTGATCGGTCACCAGACCGATTAGAGAGGACCCTGATCGGTCACCGGACCGATCAGGGTAAGCCCAGGCCGATCAGGCTCCATCCTGATCGGTCCACAGTGAGAAAACTGGGATCGCGACTTCTAGTGATCGGTCACCAGATCGGTCACCCGCAGTCTGCTTGCCACAACCCGCAGGAACTACACGCCTGATCGGTCACCAGATCGGTCACCAGCAATCTGCTTGCCACAATCCGCAGGAACTACACGCCTGATCGGTCACCAGACCGATCAGGGTAGGCCCTGATCGGTCTGGTGACCGATCAGGCCATTCCTTGACCGATCAGGATCATAATGAGAAGCTCGCGACATTTGATCATTCACCAAAACGATCAGAAGCTCTCCCTGATCGGTCACCAGACCGATCAGGAGCCGAACAGAAGCCAAACAAAGTTTCTGTTCTCTCCTTGATCGGTCACCAGACCGATCAGACTTCTCTGGATCGGTCACCAGACCGATCCACAAAGGGAGTTCGTGCCAACTTCCCTGATCGGTCTCCAGATCGATCCAGCTAAGGCCAATTCCACCATAAGTCAAGAGAACAGGCTTCCTAGCCTTCTCTGACTCATGCTCAGTCCCCCGGACCAAGACTCCGTGCCCAGCTTCACTCATCGGAACTTCACCTAGTCCCACTAGGTATACCTAGTCCCACTAGGTCTTTTCCACTTCACCTAGTTCCACTAGGTGTGCCTAGTCCCATTAGGTGTGCCTAGTCCTACTAGGTCTTTTCCACTTTACCTAGTCCCACTAAGTGTGCCTAGTCCCACTAAGTGTGCCTAGTCCCACTAGGTCTTTTCCCATGCCAGCGTGCGATCTCCCCGATCCACCTGGACTTCACCTAGTCCCACTAGGTGTGCCTAGTCCGAATTCATTCAACCAAACTTAAATAGTTGTCAACACCAAAACAACAATCGGACCAGACTGCTTCAACAACCTTTGGTTTAGGATTAATCTTGGTCGTTCGATCTGAAGGGTTGTAACCCTTCAGATAATCCTTTGATCTCATCCATCATATCTGAATAGTTGTAACCTTTCAGATCTCCCTTTGATCTCAGCCGCTAGATTTGATCTGACGCTTCAGATCAAGTGTCTCTTTACTAACGGTTAGATCATGACTATTCATGATCAACGCTCCAGATCGCGTCACTTGCGATCCAGCACCCATCTTCAATCCAACAGTTGTCATTTGTTTGCCCAGTCAGCAGTCCAGTTATTTTTCTTCTCCTATCACGCTGGCACGGCCATATCACACGTCACATCATCCGAGTGCCACGTAAGCATTGCCATGTCATCGACACATCACCCGAGTGTCACGTCACCTGAAGTATAAATTTAAGCTCCTCAATGCTCCTCGCGACGATGTGAAATGCAAAGTGCGCCAACAAAGAGCCTTCTATATGTGCGCGCTTGGCAGGTGGCGGACTCGCAGGTGCGAGCACCTACTCGCCTATGAGAAGAGACCACCTGTGTTTCTTTTTAATTCCATTTACACAGGAACACATATAAGGAAGTAAATCCTTTCGAAAATTTCAGATGTGAGACTAATCCCGATCTACTTCGTTTTATGCAAATTTTGGGCTAACTTTAAACAATTAATTTCTCATTCACCTGTAATTGAATTTGAGCAAATTAATAGTCTAAACTTATCTACGTGAAACGTAAATTTTATTATTGAATTCAATTCTGACTTTCATCGATTGATGACACCTCGATTTTCCTGTGCAAAATCATATTTGATCTTAAGTACCAAATATCCAACAAAATTAAAATTCACGTCTATTTCTTTTGCAAGGTTTTCTCAATAAATCTGAGAATAATTTTTTAATCATGTATTTTGATCTTACCAATTAACTAATCTTAGAATGTATCATCGTTCCCATATTCTATATACCAATAAATTAAGAAAATATGAACTTTTGGGATGTATATGATCTAATCGCATATTCTACATACCAAGTATCAAGGAAATATGATGACTTTTCATAGCATTTCTACGTCACCATAAGTTCGGATGCGACAAATTTTGCATTGCTCGGGTTCCTAACTCTTGTTGTTCAAGTAAGTCGTCAAGTCAATCTTCTTGCCACCGCGTCGTGCCCATGGAATTTAAATTTGAAGGAGTATGTGATCGAAATTTTTATTTATTTAAAAGTAATTTGTATAGAGATTATTTCGAAATTAATACAAAATTAAAGTATGGAATATTTGAAAATAGAAATAAAAAACAGATAAAAAGTATGGAGTAATTCTTACACAAATATCATCTGGCTCCCAAACTTTATCAAATATTCACTTTATCAAATATTCACTACTTCCCAAAATTTCCAATTCTATAAATTAAAAATCATTTACAAAAATGTTGCTGTGAAAATTATGAAAACCATTATGGACCAACTTATACTCATTATCTTAATATTATGTCATTTTTATTTATTTACGAAATTATAAAATACGAATCTGTTAAATATCACGGCCGCTGAGCAATTAGAAAATCATTTTTTATAAACTTATAATTTTTATTTTAAAAAAATAATAATTTTAAAATGTAGAACCGTGATAAATTGTGAATCGACCATTCTGATTCGTAGATTGTAATTGTTTTGGACGGTTAAGATTAAGAGTCGATCTGTTAGGAACCGTTGGTTCGACAATTCCGAATTATAGAATCATCAACTGTCAATTTTAAATAGTGACCGAGTCTAATTCAATCATATTCACTTACTATTTACGTTATAGCAGTTATGAAACCATAACTACTATCTAAGTTATCGTAACTACGATTTTGTTGCTATAATGCAGATTCGACATACTTACCTATTGTTCACGGTATAATAATTACAAAACTAAGAAAGATAAAACAATTCTAAATATATTTATTACCCAATTATGCTCTCTAGTTATTATGCTCTCTAGTTCGTACCCAATTATTACGTATTATTAGAAATTTTTCTAGCAAACCTAAGCATGATGATTATCAGGATGACTTCCTGCGTACTTCTTTGATTTACCTTAGCAGTGAAAATTTTTTTAGAGCTAACCTAATCGCTCCAGATTCAATATCAAAATCTAGAGTTTAAGACTTAGTTTGTTATGTATTATTAGAAATTTTTCTTTTTAATATGTAGCAGACCTAATATATCAGGATTTAGAGTTTAAGATTCAGTTGGTATGTATTATTAGAAATTTTTCTCTTTAAATAATTAGCAGACATGAGAATGATGATTATCATCATGACTTCTTGTATGCTTCTCTGATTGACCTTAGCCGTCGATGAAAAATTTTCGTAGAGTTAACCCAATCGCCCCAGATTCATATCAGGATATAGAGTTTAAGACTCAATTGTTACGTATTATTAGAAATTTTTCTCTGTAATATGTAATAGATCTGAGAATGATGATTATCAAGATTATTTTTTTTTGTGTATTTCTTGATTTACCTTGACTCTAGTCAATGAAAAATTTCCATAAAACTAACTAAATTGCTCCAGATTTAATATTATCCGATTTGATTGATTATTTTTTTCCAAATGAGATAAAAGAAAACAAATAAATTATTGTGTGATCCCTTATGTAAGAGAATTATTTGTCACAGTCATAACTTAAACTTTCATAAATATCTATTCCGCCCTACCTTAGGGATGATTTTTGCCAAATATTGATGATATTATTTATTTGTCTTGGTCCTTTGAGATTATGGTACAACGAAAAGTTGACTAACCATCATTTTAAATATTTATGATTCGATTTCCAAATAAGATGTATTTTACAAAAAAAAAATTCAAATAAGACATAAATCCTAGAATGCTGCGCTTCTGAATTACTCGAGATGTAAATCTTAGGACGCTAAACTTATGGACCATATGCCATGAATATTTTTCGATTAATGCTAACGTCCAAGGCTGGCTCAAGCCTATTTAATGCCCTAGGTAAAAAAAAAGTTTTTAACATTGTTTTAAAAAAATTTTACTCGTCTTTTTTCATTCAGACTTGTAACTGACAAACAACTTGGTCGAAAATAAATATATTTAGAATTGTTTAAAAACTAAGAAAGATAAAAAAATATCTCTAATTACTCAAATAAAAGATGAAAATAATAACTCTTACAAAAAAGGAATAAATGAAATGGGACAATATATAATAGAAAAAAAAATCATGTTTCCATCTTCAACTCATCATCATCGCAAATCACAATAAAATAATATATATATATATATATATATAATGATAAAACTCAATATAATTCTTAGAAAATGAAGATCGTAACGAGATCAAACCAGCCATTATCATTTATTAAAATCTAAATAAGTCATTTTAGATACAAAATAAAAGAAAAAATAAATCATATTTTTTATCACCTATACCAAAATAGTTGTAATGATAGAATAGAAACAAAAGGGAAATCAAAAAAATGTATTTCTGTAAATACATATAAATAAAAGTAAAATTTAATGTCTATCAAGGAAGCGAAATGACAAAGATATCTAATTCACTATTGCTCAAAAATAATAAAATCCTCTATTTCAATCGAATACAATATGGACGAATCCCTCAATATTTGAACTTAATTAAACAAGGAGCATAGTAGCACCAACCGAATCAACATGACAGCGTTAGATATAATTTCTCTTTCCTAATATCAATGAGCGAGAGAAGTACAAAGAGGGGGAGCTAGTCAAGGGAAGAGGGGAACTCGAAAAAAGACTAATATTTTTTTATTTTGCATTGCATAGATAAAAAAAATTCTAATTCATGTTCTTACTAATCAGAAGAGAAAACGTCACTAACAAAAAATAAATATAACTAGAGAAGACTAGGATTGAAAGATATTGAAGAGGAATACATTAGATCTTATAAAATAACATACATAATAAAAATTAAATTTAAAATATTAAAAAGAGAACCCCTTATGACTCTATCCATTGGAACTATAATAAGATTTTTATAAAATCTATAATTTTGACTAAAAAATAAGATACCTAAATTTTTATCAAGATGTTATTCTTTTCCATTCTCTTAAAATATATAATAAAAATATATTTAATATATCAAAAATAAGGGGCCCCAATAAAAATTGAGGCCCTAGGCATAGGCCTTAATGGCCTATGCCTAAAGACGACCCTGTAACGGTCGGTAGGAAGTTGATGCTTATTAAGTTAACTAGATTGTCGTAGGCACATTTTTTTTATTTAAACAAATTTAAATTTAGGATGGCGATTTTTAAGTTAACTAGAGTATTGGTCCTCATCAATGTGACTCACGTGGTCCATTTATTTGTGTTTGGTTCATTCGATTAGGTTAGCCATTCTATTATTGTCTGATTGGGCCGTAAGTGAATTGAGTCGGATCTAATTCGGGAGGATTGTTCCCTATGTGAGGTTAGCCTATCATGGTAGATGGCCAAAAATCAAAGACATTTAGTTTCAACGTGACTATGGGATCATGATGTAGTAGAAGAGCGATTAATTATCATCATAGATATTTATGGTTCGATTTTTACATACGACGTATTTTTTAAGATTTTTTTCTCTAATTGAGGAGTGAATTCTGGGACCTTGGGCTTCTGAATTGTCTGCCGTGAGCACTTTTCGATTTACCTTAACGGTCAGCGAAAAATTTTTATGGGACCGAACTGGTTCGATATTCGTTAATTTTTTTTTTCCAAAATAACCGGATGATAAGATAATATAAAGATATTTTAATATTTTAGGTACTTAAATATGACGAAATTTTAAATGATAAATGTTGCCTTTGATTTGTATCCAAGATAAATGGACAGGACGATAATAAAATTCTTTTTTATAATCTTCCTAAAACTAAATTAAAAAATAGTTTTAAACCTAATTGTTAGTTAGTTCATTAGTTAGTCTAACATTGCCATCATTTTTCATTCGCTTGCAATTGAAATTGTTTTTTTCTTTATTTGGAAACTGGAATTGCTTTCTTGTCGAGCTTTGTTTCTTCCAATTCCAAAGAAAGAGAGTCATAAAAGGCAAAGAATATTAATTAAGCTGTAAATTTGCAATAATTATCTCTAAATAATTGTTTATGTGGATGTTTTATTGCGCTTTCTTCCCCCCGCAAACTACCATCTTTCTTTATCCAGCCCAGCAAGCAAATCCCCCCGCGGACAGAGAGAGAGAGAGAGAGAGAGAGAGAGAGAGATTGTGACGGCTCGTGATCGTCGCATTTGCTGGCGGATTTGGTCTCATCGAATTCTCCCCGGTGATCGGGATCCATCTGTCTTGGAAATATCGCTTTGATTTTGTTTACTCGTCGCTTCCGATCGGTATTTCTATTGTCGCACGCGAATTCGCACCTGGTCGGTTTCCGGATTGGGCGCGATCTCAGCGGTTTGGAGATTTTTTTTTTTTCGTGAATTTTGCAGTGAGGGTTGTGTTGAATTGGGGGATTGGAGGAGGGAAAGTGGTTTTTTTGCTGTTTTGTTTGGTAGAGGTTGGATTTTTGGCGGCTAGGGCTTCGATTTAGGGGAGGGGTGGGGAAGATGAGCTCCGGGTCGATGTTGACGTCGACCACCACCGCCGAGGACGTCGTCCTCGGGAAGAAGCTCCTGGTTCACGTCGCGGAGAACGGCCACAGCTTGGAGTTCGAGTGCGACGGCTCCACCCCCGTCGAGGCCATCCAGCGGTCCATCGAGGTCCACTGCGGCGTCGCCTTGGTCGAGCAGCTCCTGCTGTGCCGAAACACCTCTCTGGATGCGCAGCAGACGTTGTCGTACTATAAGCTCCCCCAGGACGACCGCGAGGTCTTTCTCTACAACAAGGCTAGGCTCCACGATGACTCCCCCAGGCCGCTCCCGGAAGCTATCGAAGTTCCCAAGCCGGCCGTCCCCCCGCCACCTTCTCCGGCCAATGATTCGCACCCTTTGGACAATGCGCCCGACCCAGCCCTGAAGGCTTTAGTTTCCTACGAGCGCCAGTTCCGTTACCATTTCCAGTTCGCCAACGCGCTGTATGGCTGCTCTCAGGCGAAGTTGGAGTTGTGCAAAAGACTTCTGAGGGAGCAGCAGGTTCAGGGGAGGGCACTGGACACTGCTGGCGGCAATCTTGAACACACGTTTAAGAAGCTGCACCAGAGATATACAGAATTCATTAGGAGCTTTGCCCAGCAGCACAAGAGCCACTCTGACCTCCTTGCCAACTTCGAAAGGGATGTGGAAAAACTTCGGTCCTTGAGGCTCCATCCGAGATTGCAATCTAAAAACCGCAGGTGCTTGCTCGATCTTGTGAAGGAGGATGACCTAAGAAAGTGCATGGGTAGTTGCTTGGGCCCTCACCGACAGTTTGAAAATCAAGTTTCACAGTTGAAAATGAGTTTTATGGAGCTGAAGAGAAGGTTTGAGAATTTAATCTCATCTATTAGCTCAGCTAGTTGGGAAGAGTTGGAAAATGTGATAACAAAACGTCAGAAGATTCTTAATGATCAGAAAACTATAATGCAGTCACTGAGGTTAGATTTCTATTCATATGTTACCATTTTCTGTTACTGCAACATCCTACTAATCCAATAGATTGAAGTGAATCAGTTATAGTTGAAGGTGTAATAGGTATAGGGAGGCCAAAGATAAATCTATATAATGGAATAAATAATTATTTAATTGATTTGGATATTACTTGTGATATAATCTTGCATACTCTTAAATGGACGGATAAAATATATGTAGCCAACCCTATGTAGCTGCGTCTTTCACATCTTGACAATGATGACGCCTATCAATTTGACTTATTAGAGTATCTAATTTAATGTGTAGAATACCTATTGCTCTTATCTTAAGAAGATCGCCTAGAATAAGCGACTAATTACAATATGTGGATCTGAATGTTCTCTTTTATCTCATGAGTAAAACAACAAACAACAAGTTATGGGTCCCAACTATTTACCATTAGCTAAATGGGTCTTACCCTCGATTGATCCCTATGTGAGATTATTCTACTAAGTGTGCCCAAGATTATTGAATCACTTTTAATGATGTTAAGAATATTTTCTTTGGTCTTCATATACCCTCGCATCAGAATTTAATTGATAACTTTGTGTTACTATGAAATTATCCATTTTTCAATGTTATTGTACCATATTTGCTTATTTCACTCACTCATTCTGCATCTCTAGTTTATCAAGCTACGCTCAAGTAGTTGTGAATACTAACAGATTTTATCTCATCTTTCCTGGCAACTACTTGTGAATATTAACTTATACTATTTTGTCCTTCCTAGCAACCTAATATGTTCATCTCAACAATCTCATCATTGGTAGATCTTACGTATCATTTCTTAACTGCTCAACACTTTTTAACCTATAAAGCATAACTAGTCATTCCACCTTCTTTTAAATTAGTCTAACTAGCATACAATGATATTTCAGATGCACCTTTCCACCTGAACAATCCAATCATTTCCTTATTATTGTCATAACCTCAACCCACTCTTCTTATTGAAAAACTCTGCCTAGTTGTTGGAATTTGATCTGCTTGAGTATGGACTAGCATTCATATTTTGCAATTCAATTTGACTTTTGAAGTTTCTGGTTGTTGTGATTAGATATTAGGACTTTATAAGACCGGGTTCTCAGACTTGTGAATGTTCCTCCCTCTCACATTAATATAAGCTGTGTTTTAGATAGCCCAATTGTATTTTATTTGATTTAATGAACCTTTGTAGAAATTGTGATTGTCCAAATCATCCAGGGGTCACCGAACCTCACAACTTCGTGTTTGCTTTTCTCCTATGTGTCAGATAATATTGCTGTAAGATTTCTCTGCACCGAAATAAGTTTGCTTCCTCATTCCACCTTTCTGTAGCATAAAGAACAACAGTGGTAGTATAATCAACTTAATCAGGTGATACATGGGCAGAATCAGGTTCTTTACGATTTAAGTCTTTCATTAAACTCTCATGAATCATGATAATATTAATCAAACTATATTATTCAGCTTTCCCCATTCCTTAAAAGGAATTTTGGTTAGGCTGCAGAGTGCAGACTGTGTTCTGCTTAAGATGGACTTCTAGATGTTCATTTTCAACTAAGTAATCTTTATGCTTGCCTAGACATGTTCCTCAATAAGATACTTTCTGAAAGCAAGATCGTTTTTGTTATTTCATCCTAATACCTATAAGCAGAGTTCTAGATGACCCATAGTCATCCAGCTCCATCTGACAAACCTTTGTAGTAACTTTGAATGTCCACTAGAGATGTCTGTGAAACCCACTACTTACTTTCTACCTTTATTAATCAAGCTTCAGAAAAAATTACCCTAATAACTATCCTGGCTGAGACGGGTTTTGCTTTTCATTCGACCTCATTTTTAGCTTTATGAATAATAGTGGTACTTTGACCAGTAAACTAGGTCATTTGCATAACCAGAATCTTTATTGGAAAAGGGTCGTGTCTGAATGGATATTATGTTATGGAATATACAGTCAGTACACTGAGGTCATTGGAGGATTTGCTAAGTTGTCAGTTATTTTGTCGATACATTTTAGTTTCTAATTTCCATTGAATGGAGCAACTTTTTTTGCTTTCAGGAATTCATTTGTCTATTTTCTTGAATGCTTGTTTGAATGTAATGTTAGATTTGATGTCTCTTTTGCAGTAAGGACGTCGAAACTGCTAAGAAACTTGTGGATGATTCTGATCTGCGAATTTCTCCCTCACTTCGCCCTCATGATGCTGTGTCAGCTCTTGGTCGAATATACGATGTGCATGAAAAAAATCACCTTCCAAATATGCAGAATTGTGATCTTGTCATGTCAAAGTTACTCGAGAAGTGCAAGTTAAAGAAAAATGACATGAATTTGTTGGTCCATCTCAGTATGCAGAAGGTTAAGTCTGTTCAATTTGGCATCAAACAAACGATCAATGAGCTTCATGCATATCAAGAAGTAATGGGGCATCAAGACCGAGAGTTTGAAAATGTAAAAATTGTCAATGGTGTAGGACTAGCATATAGAGCTTGCCTTGCCGAGATTGTAAGAAGGAAATCTTCTTTGAAGTTGTACATGGGCCTGGGTGGGCAACTGGCTGAAAAGCTTGCAACAGAGAGGGAAGCTGAGATTAGACGACGGGAGTCCTTCCTTAAAACTTGGAGTAAATACATACCGAATGACTTATTAGCTACTATGGGATTGTTTGATTCTCCAAGTCAGTGTGATGTGCACATAACACCTTTTGATGGAAACTTGCTGGAGATTGACATGGTAGATGTAGATCGTTTTGCACCAGTATCGTTAGGAGGATTGATCTCTATGTCTGAGAAGCATGCACAAGAGAAAGATTTCTCTGCTGCATGTAGCGGCAGCGATATCACTAAATCCAAAGAAATTTCTTTACAGAGTGATGAGAAAGTTCATTTTCTCGATGGTTGTGAATCTGTGGATATTGCTGGAACTAGTAGGCTGGAAGTTGAGAATGCACAATTGAAAGCTGAACTTGCTTCAGCAATCGCTATGATCTGTGCACTCAATGCTGATACTGGATATGCATCAAACGAATTCACAAAGGATGATATGTTGAAAAATCTAAAGGAGAAGACAGTTGAGGCACTTAAATTGAAGGATGACTTTGCCAATCATCTTCAGTCTATGCTAAATATGAAGCAAGAGCAATGCTTGTCTTACGAAAAAAGGATCAAAGAGCTTGAGCAGGGATTGTCAGATCAGTATTTGCATGGGCAAAAACTTGAAGGTAAAGATGTTTCAAATTCTGATATGTCCACCGTCAAGAACGATACTCATAAGTTTGATATTTTCGGAGAAGGCGATGCTCACATACCTTACACGTCAACCATGACTATGGATGAAGTGTCTAGCACTTCTGGTTTGTTGGATCCAAAGATGGATCATGTTTATGGACAAGCAAGTAAAGCAGCTGAAGGTGGAGATGAGAATATGAGCGATCTTTCTGGCACACTTAATTTGCACGCTATCAACTCTACACACAATTTAATGGATGCTTCGATGCTAGAGCAACCTCGGGACGAAGTCAAGGTTGACCCTCTTGCCGATGCAGTGAAAATGATGACATCCCAGTTGACCATGACAAAGGATTCATCGAGTCTCGGAGCTGGAACTGCTGAGAATATTTTGCCTCATGAAACTTCTGATAAGACACTTTTGGAGTCCAAGAATAGCGATGGCCTTGTGATAGACCTACAAAACGCCCTGGTGGAGAAGTCAAAGAAGTGTGATGAATTGGAAAACAAGCTCAAAGTAACTACGGAGGAGGTCAGCTCCCTCAAGAAAGAACTGGAGATGAATCGAAGCCTACTTGATGAATCACAGGTTAGTTTCTAGAATAGTTGATAATTCCAGTTGAATAAATAGTGTGTATATGTGTGTTATGTCTCTACACAACAATGTTTATATTGAGAGACATGCATCTCCTTGAGCCATAACGAGTTGCTTGCATCTACTCTGTTTATGGCAAATGGTCATGTCTTCTCTAAGTTCCCCACATCCTGTAGACCGGTACCTCAATTTGTAGCTATCCAACAAATCCCAGTAGGTTTTTTTGTAGTTTGAGTGCTGATCTCGTGTAAATTCTCCATTTGTCTTTCGAGCTTTCTGTTTGTTTGCGTTCAGAAATTTGAATTCCTAAATTAATATACATGCAGTAATATGATTATGCAAACTTTCGACGAGCATCTATTAATACAGCATGTGGTAAAATAGGATCGACTAAAGGTGTTAATTATTGAAACATGGCACCAGATGTTTGTTCAAGTCCTCATGCCTCTGATTAAACAAATTTAGGTTATAATTACATCAATCCACATGTTGGGCTTCAACCTAGTTATAGTTCTTCAAATGTTTGGAAGGAGACTGCCGAATAGCTACATATGGCGGCATGATCTATATGGCCGACATGTAAAATTAAAAAAAAAAAATCCAATCTGGTTCATCCAACCGATTTACATTGAACCAAATTAACCTTAAAATCCCAAGTTACCTTATTTGATAGATTTTAACTTTTTAAGTGTTTAGTTAATCATTTGTTTTGCAATTGATATGTACTTTAGATATTCTACATGGTTGTTATAAGTCGAGTGCTTTACTTCTAATGATTGCCATTTTATTTTGTGGAAGTGAAAATTCGGTGTATTGATTAATAAACTTTGTTAGCAAATATTTCTTGATATCAACTCCATATGCTCCCACATGCTTCATATATTTTATGCAGTGGTTCGATCGCTTACTGTTTGTATATGCTTTTCTAAACCTTGAGCCAATATAATCAGTTCGCTTAAGAAAAAACAGAAGGGTGTTTGAAAAAGAATGTAAATCAGAGACCTTTTCACATGCTCGTTCTGGATTTCTGTGACATGTCATAGATACTGGAATATGATACTGATTCTTGTGAAATATTTACTCGTATCATATTGTTTCTCTTCATTGTCGTGATGAAAACATTATTTATATGAAATATGCATCCATTTTTAATTTCATTTTTAATTCATATTACAAAATTTTAAATTTTGCTCGCTGCAAGATGAACTGTGTCCATTTGGAGAATTGCCTGCATGAAGCAAGGGAGGATGCCCGCACGAACTTGTGTGCGGCGGACAGAAGGGCCTCGGAGTACAACGCTCTGCGTTCAAAAGCTGTTAAGATGCATAGTTTCTTTGAACGATTTCGCTGTTGTGTTACTGCTCCTGGTACCGTCGCCAATTTCGGAGACTCGTTACGTTCTTTGGCTCAGTCTCTTGGCAGGTATCCATTCAAATACCACTACTGAGTTGAGCTTGCCATTTATAAGATCATTTTCCCGTAATGAATTCTACTTTGAATCTTTGTTGTTTGAATTCTTTCGTTGGTCTATGTTTGATGGTACCGGGATTAATAAAAGTAAATTCTTTTTGTCAAGACAGACTAATTTGTTCTATCTACTAGCTCCTATCTTATTCTTCTTTTCGATTCCAGTTCTCTCAGTGAGGATGAAGATGATGTTACCAGGGAGTTCCAAGCATGTATAAAGGTCTTTGCCGATAAGGTGGCCTTTTTGTCTCGCCGTCGCGCAGAGCTCTCCGAGCGCTGTTCAAGGGCAGAAGTTGCACGCGTGAATCTCGTAAGGGAACTCGAAGAGAAGAACAAGCAACTTGAAAGCTTATACAGTAAACATCAACTAGAGAAACAGGTGGGTCGAAAAATCTTCTGAATTTTTTTATAGCATTTTGTTACGGTATCGATCAACCTGCCATTCTCAGAAATATACCGCTGCATTTATTTTTCTTCTTTTGAACGAAGATAGAAATTGGTAAGGTTGCAATGTTGATTCTAGTATGTAGCTTTTTGTTTTTGGTTCAATGTGTTTGTAGAAGTCACAGTTCGAGTTACGGAAATAACCTTTTACAAAATGCAAGATAAGATTATGTATAGTAGACTCAATGTGGTCTTACTCTTTCCTGAGACTTGCATTGGCAGGAATTTTGTACACTGGGCTAAATATGCAAGGGTTCGCGTTGCAGGGTCCGACTGTAACGTCTCGGCAAGGACCGCTACATCTCCATGAGAACTTGGGTGTAGTGTTAAATAGGCAAGAGTTCTCACACCATAGGTGGACTAAGAATAAACATATATAAGAAAAGTAA
>JAGFNQ010000999.1:0-166695 GCA_024364735.1 Boesenbergia rotunda | reverse complement strand
TCTTTTAAAAAATAATTTTAAATATTTAAAACTCTTAATTAGAGATAATTCACATTTTCTATCTTAGTAATTATTTTATTCATCTAATATTTCTAAACTTAAATTTTATATATTTTATCTTTTTCTCTATGAAATCCAAAATCTTTCCTATTTTCTATCAAAATTCAAATTTGTCAATAAAAAACAATGCATCCGCATCTATCAAATTAACAACAACATTCAACAACAATAAATAAATAATTTTAAAAATATTAAAGTAAATAATTTTGCACTTTAATAAATGCAATTGGTACAAATTGACAAGTATTCAACTAGTTGGCGAATGGTTACTTTCAGCTCCACAGAAAATCATGTGAAACACGTTCATTGAAATCATCCACCGTCGTAGGTCATAATCACAGTCGTTGTCCTGAGTCGGAAAAAGATTCTCCTGAGTAGAATCCAAGTCTATCTCGAATGGATCCCGAGTACAACCGAGCACTCCTGAGTGAAACCTGAGCAGAGTGGATCTCGTATGCTCCCGAGTGGTTGTCGAGTCATCGACTACTGACTTCGAGCGATGATCCGGCTGGCTGCCTGAGTCGGGAAGATAATCACCGAGTCGATGTGGTGCGTAGCTGAGTCGAGAGGAAAGTCATCAAGTTGAGTCGTTTCCGACGGTAAACGCCTACTGCTCCCAAGTCACTATGGAACGTCCCAACTGCTCCCGAGTGGAGATTCGGGAAGAAGATGTTAAGACCTACTATTAAGCAATTTCAAAAGTGGAGATTCGGGAAGAAGATGTTAAGACCTACTATTAAGCAATTTCCTTGAAACAGATTCGCTTCACCTCCCGGATTCGGGAAGAAGATGCCAAGACCTACTATTAAGCAATTTCCTTGAAACAGATTCGCTTCACCTCCCGCTATGCTTCAAGATTCTATCGGGCCATTTATTTCTTAGGATACAGTGGCAGACCGTGATTATCATCAAGCACTAGTGAATCACGGCGAACTAAATATGTACTTGACTGCTAGCACGGATGAATCTGCCAAGCGAGTGCACAACAGAGAGGATGAGGAATGTAAATGGATGAAGATTTCTTCCTGCACACACTCTTCTTGAACAACTTGGGCAAATTTTATCTCGACCAATACGACATTTGGTACCCGTAGGTTATGCTCCACATGAGTCAACATGATTTAATGCAAATTTGGGTTCTGGTTCTGGATTTGTATCCTCTGCGCATCCACATGTAAGAGAGAGTTTCTCCCCATACATTTATTCACATCATATATACCTGTATAGTGATATAAACAACAATAGTGTCAAGAAACTTACAATGTGAGACTAAAATCTCATTTACAACAAAGTCTTTTTCCTCTCCATCTTTTTTTCATTCACTTATATCCAACAATAAACTTGCATCAATGGGCAAGGATTCGAGTCGTAGTTGCGACAAATAACCTTACCACTTAGGGAGTCTCTTAATTTTTGATTTACCTCCTTTCATCTCACTATGGGCCGATGATGAGAGACATTTGGCATGAGTATTATCACATTTGCATCAATTAATCATTTTGCGACGGCAAACTCAAGGCCAAAAATGTGGTCCATTGTTATGATTTTGCACCCATGAACTTTGCTATGATTTTGTGGCTATAATCCCCATCATGATCTTGTAGTCCTGAGTCTCACTGTTATTTTTAGAGTTATAAATGAACTAAATATTCATGAATAAATTTAGTATATAGTTTGATATGAATTTGTTTATGTCCATTCAATATATATAAAGTCAATTAAATAAACATATTTGAGATAAGCTAGAACATATTTGAGATAAATCAAGTGACCATCATTTTAACAACTTGATTTATTTTAGGCGAAACTTAACTTTACTCGATTATCTTATTAAATACAAAATTTAAACATAATAAAATTTAGTTGGATTTCGCACGTTTATCATCCTAGTGATCTCATAATGGTGACAAAAATGATTCGCTCGTCCTTCTCATAATAAATGAATGAATGAATGAATGTTAAGGGGGTGACTATGACTCATAACCACAAAGGATCTGTGATTGTTTGTTCGATTTAAGTATAATAATAATAATAATAATAATTATTATTATTATTATTATTGGATTCCATCACTGTGAGATTATAATAGACCAAGCGGTATTTTAATACACAAATACGTCCTCTAGCCAATACATTTTTGAGTATTTTTTTAAAAAATATTAAGTACAAAATTTCATAAATTGCATTAAATATATTCAAAACCAATATATATATATATATATATAGAGCAATTATAAAAAGAGTGAAAAATGAGAGAGTGAAATCATAGTAAATGATGTGACATGACGTGGCATGACATGACACTTTACATAAACACGTCTGATTATCGCTTGGACACCATCGGCGGCCTTCGGCAGACCGGATCCTCTGTACCGGGATCTCCCCTGTACCCGTGTACCAACTCGTTGGCGATCGCCGGCGAGTCGTCCGATCGACGATCGGACACCACCAATAATTTTTTATCGTCGTTCCGAATAAGATGATATCCTCGGAGAATGGTGAATCGGTCGAAATTCGCCGCAATTGTGATGTTACCGTATTCACCGTCGAATCCGACGAGACGTCTGATGCGACGATTTCGACCGATTCACCGTTCTCCGAGGATATCATCTTATTCGGAACGACGATAAAAAATTATTGGTGGTGCCCGATCGTCGATCGGACGACTCGCCGGTGATCGCCAGCGAGTTGGTACACGGGTACAGGGGAGATCTCGGTACAGAGGATCCGGTCTGGGCCTTCGGCCGCCGCCCGAATCATACTATACCCTGGGGGCACGGTGAACCGTCAGAGATCGTGCATGCAAAGTGCTACGTCATTCACTATGATTTTCACTCTCCCATTTTTACTCTCTCAATCATTATTCATATATATATAATATATATATATATATATATATATATATATATATAATATATATATATTATAATTTTTAACATAAATAATAGGACATTTTACCAAAGAGTGCATATAACTTTTCGAATTAATCAAAAGGCACGAGATACTTTGATGTTTATCAAAAAGTATATTTTTTTTCAGTACTCTTTCTAATTTATCCTTTTGTCAAATTTAACTTATATGTATGCAATTTTTTCCCCCTTTCCTCTCTCTCTTATGCATTCAACCCATCTTTTTTTTCCTCTCATCTCTTCTCATTCTTCCCTATTTTTCATGTATTTTCTTTCTTTTTGCTCTTCTCTTTTATCTCTCTTTTAGATGGATGCATGCATAATATGAGAAAAATATCAGATCCACGTTTGGCCTGATATGAAAGTTGTTCGACTTCGATAGGACCGTTGTCAACTGCAACAGCGACAACGACTGAGAAGTCGACCAGTTAGGGCTACGGGAGATCTCTGGCCAGCTTTGTCCAGTGGCGCATCGTTCTACCAATGTTATTTTTTCATTGTTTTTGAAGTTCTCTGCTTTTTAATTTGACTCGAAATTTTTTTGAAAACAAATTTCAAGAATTAAAATAAAAATAAAATGAAATAAAAATTTATCATCAAATGGTTAAAATAGTTAAAACCTGCGTGTATTTTAGATTTAGATTTGAATATTAATATTTAAATTTATTAAAATATTATTTTAATAAATTAAAACTAAAATATCATATCGAGCCCACATGAGACCTGATATGATTTCATATTAGACCCAACGTGAGCTTGATATGCAATCCATTTTAAGCCTAACAATCCTAATATTTGATGTTCTTGATTCATCCTTATTACATTTTTTTTAACACCTCGGAGAAGTTCAAATAAGGAATGAATATGATAGCATATTTGAACTCTTTGTAACCTCAGAAATTCACGGGAATTGAAATTTGTGAAATTGGAGCTTTCTAGGTCAATCAGTAGGTTTTTGGTCAAAATCCACTAATTTGACCTAGAGAGCTCCGATTGCAAAAATTTCAGTTCGTGTGGATTTTTGAGGTTACAAGGAGTTCAAATATGTTATCCATTGTTTATTTGGACTTTTCCGAGGTGTTACAATGTAATAATGAATAATTAAGAAGATCACACATTAGGACCGTTGGGCCTCAAATGATTCCATATCGGGCCCAACGTGGGCCTGATATGATCTTTTTGTTTTAATTTAATTAAAGGATATTTTAATTAATTTAAATATTAATATTCAAATCTAAATCTAAAAAGTACGCAGGTTTCAACTCATTTTAACTATTTGACGATAAAATTTTATTTTATTTTCTTTTCTTTTTAATTCTTAATTTTCGAAAAAAAAACTCGAGTCAACATTAAAACGAAAGAACTTCAAGAATAATGTAAATATAACATCGGTGGATTGATGCACCACTGGACGAAATTGATCGTAGATCTCCCATAGCCCCAATTGGTGAACGTCCTAGCCGTCGTCGCTGTCGTAGTCGACGACGGTCCTATCGAAGTCCAATAACTTTCATATCAGGCTCATGTTGGGTCTGATACGAAAAATATCAGGCCCAACGCGGGCTTGATATGAAAAATATTTAGCCTAACGTGGATTTAATATTTTTTCCATGTTATGCATGCATCCATCTAAAATATATAAGAAAGAGAAGATGATAGAGAAAAAAATGCATGAAAAAGAGGGAAAAATAAGAAAAGAGGTGAGTAAAAAGAAGATAGATTGCATGCACAAGAGGGGAATGAAAAAAGAAATTGTATGCATATATATCTTAGATTTGACATAAGGGTAAAATGAAAAGAGTATTAAAAAATAGATATTTTTTAGTAAATATTAAAGTAACTTACGTTTGTTGGTTAATTCGAAAAGTTCTCAATTGATAAAATGTCGCAAATAATATAACATAAATTTCAATAGTCAATAAAATATATCTAAAATTTAATATTAAATAAATAGTTAGTATTTTAATAATTCTTCTCATGATATTAATTATTAATTGTTAATTTCGATGATTTATCGCGCGTGGCTGTTTCGTTCAATTATTTATTTAACAACGGGACAATTTCATCGAATAATGTCTCAATCTTTATCCAACCTCTCAAGCAAATCCTCGCGGAGAGAGAGGGGAGGGATTGCGCTCGGCTCGCAATCATTGCATTGGCTGTTTTGATGTCATCCAATTCCCCATCTGTTGTTGGGAATCTATCGTGATCTCGTAGAAATCGCTTTAAATTCGGGTACTCGGTCGCCTTCGATCGTTACTTGTTGTCGCCGGCGAATTCGCGTCTGTTCTTCTTCCGGGTTGGCACAATTCGTGCTATTTTGGTGATGCTTTGCTTGAATTTGGGGCGAGGATTGTGTTGAGGTTGGGGATTTGAGGGGAAAAGGTTTTTTTTTGGCTTTTTTTTCTGTGAAGATTGGATTTTTGGCTACTAGGGATTCGATTTTGGGGCGGGGAAGATGATCTCCGGGTCGATGGTAACGTCGACCGCCTCCGCCGCCGCCGCCGAGGACGTGGTCCTCGGGAAGGAGCTCCTGGTCCACATCGCCGAGAACGGGCACAGCTTGGAGTTCCAGTGCGGCGGTTCCACTCCCGTCGAGGCCATCCAGCGCTCGATCGAGGCCCTCTGCGGCGTCGCCTTGGTCGACCAGCTCCTGCTCTGCCGCAACACCTCGCTGGACGGGCAGCAGACCTTGTCCTACTACAAGCTCCCCCAGGACGACCGCGAGGTCTTTCTCTACAACAAGGCCAGGCTCCACGCCGACTCCCCCAGGCCGCCCCTGGAAGCTATCGATGTCCCAATGCCGGCCGTCCCCCCGCCGCCTTCTCCGGCCAACGACCCCCACCCTTTGGACAACGCGCCGGACCCCGCCCTGAAGGCGTTGGTTTCGTACGAGCGCCACTTCCGGCACCACTTCCAGATCGCCAACGCCTTGTTCGGACGCTCTCAGGCGGAGTTGGAGCTGTGCCGAAGGCTTCTGAGGGAGCAGCAGGTGCAGGGGAGGGCATTGGATACTGCTCGAGGCAATCTCGAACACACGTTCAAGAAGCTGCAATTGCGGTACACGGAATTCGTCAGGTGCTTTGCCCAGCAGCACAAGAGCCACTCTGAGCTCCTCGCTAACTTCGAGAGGGATGTCGAAAAGCTCGGGTCCTTGAGGCTCCACCCAAGATTGCAATCCAAGAACCGCAAGCACTTGCTCGATCTCGTGAATGAGGATGACCAGAGAAAGTGTGTGGATAGTTGCTTCAGTTCTCACCGGCTCTTTGAAACCAAAGTCTCAGAGTTGAAGACGGGTTTCACGGAGCTGAAGAGAAGGTTTGAGAGCTTAATCTCATCTATGATCTCAGCTAGTTGGGGAGAATTGGAGAATGCTATCAGAAATCATCAAAAGATTCTCAATGATCAGAAAACCGTAATGCAGGCACTGAGGTTAGATTTCTATTCCTTTGTTATTGTAGATTGAGTTGAATCAATTATAAAATGTATGCTTCTTGTGCAGTAAGGATGTCGAATTTGCTAAGAAACTTGTGGATGATTCAGACATCCCGCTTTCTCCCTCGCTTCTCCCGCACGATGCTGTGTCAGTTCTTGGCCGAATTTACGATGTGCACGAAAGAAATCACCTTCCAAATATGCATAATTGTGATCATGCCATGTCAAAGTTGCTTGGTAAGTGCTTGTCGAAGAAAAACGACATGAATTTGTTGGTTCATCTCAGTATGCAGAAGGTCAAGTCCGTTCAGTTAGGTATCAGAAACACGATCAATGAACTTCATGTGTTTCAAGAGGTAATGAGCCATCAAAACAGGGAGTTTGAAAATGCCAAATTTGTCAATGGTGTAGGGCAGGCTTATCGAGCATGCCTTGCCGAGATTGTAAGAAGGAAATCTTCCTTGAAGTTGTACATGGGTCTGGCTGGACATCTGGTAGAAAAGCTCGCGACAGAGAGGGAAGCAGAGATCAGACGACGAGAATCCTTCTTTAAAACTTGGAGCAAATACATACCAAATGATCTGTTAAACACTATGGGATTGCTCGATTTGCCAAGTCAGTGTGATGTGCATATAACGCCTTTTGATGGAAACTTGCTGGAGATCGACATAGTAGATGTAGATCGTTTCGCTCCAGTGTCCTTAATAGGATTGATCTCTATGCCAGAGAAAGGTTTATCTGCTACATGTAGCAGCAGTGGTATCACTAAATCTGAAGAAAGTTCATTACAGAGTGGGGAGAAAGTTGATTTTCTTGATGGTTGTGAATCTGTGGGCATTGCTGGAACTAGTAAGATGGAAGTCGAGAACGTACAATTGAAAGCTGAACTTGCTTCAGCGATCGCTATGATTTGTGTGCTCAAAGCTGATACTGGACATGATTCAGATGCATTCACAGAGGATGATTTGTCCAACAATCTGAAGGAAAAGACAGCTGAGGCTCTTCGGTTGAAGGATGATTTTGTCAATCATCTTCAGTCTATGCTAAATATGAAGCAAGAGCAATGCTTGTCTTACGAAAAAAGGATCAATGAGCTCGAACAAAGATTGGCGGATCAGTATCTGCAGGGGCAAAAACTTGCAAGTAAAGGCGTTTCCGATTCCAATACGTCAGCCATGCCCATGGATGAAGTGTCGAGCACATCTGGTTTGTTGGATCCAAAGATAGATCATGTTTATACACAAGCGAGTAAATCAGCTGAAGGTGGAGATGAGAATATGAACGATCTTTCTGGCACGCCTAATTTGCATGCTGTTAAATCTACACATAATTTAATGGATGCTTCAATGCTAGAGCAACCTCAGGACGAAAGCCAGGTTGATCCTCTTGTTGATACAGTGGAAAAGGATTCATCCAGTATTGGTGCTGGGATTGCTGAGAACATTTTACTGCATGAAACTTCTGACGAGCTAGGTATGGAATCAAAAAACAAAGATGCCCTTGTACTGGACCTACAAAATGCCCTGGTGGAGAAGTCAAAGCATTGTGATGAATTGGAAAACAAACTCAAAGCGACCATGGAGGAGTTCAGCTCTGTCATGAAAGAACTGGAGATGAATCGAAGCCTACTTGATGAATCTCAGGTTAGTTTCTAGATTGGTTGATAGTCCCTTTTGAATATCTAGCACTTCATCTCCTAGAGCTATGATAAGCTTCTCTTTATCTACTCTGTTTATAACAAATAGTAATGTCTCTCGAAGTTCTCCACACCCTGTAGGTTTTTACAATTGTTATACCAATATCTCATCGTTGCAGCCATCCAGCAAATTCTAATAGATTTTTGGTTCTTTTTAAACTGATTTTGTGTAAATTATCCATTGCCTTTCGAGGTTCCTGACAATATTGAATTAGTCTTCAAGAGAGCCTCCTTGGTTTAAACATCGACTTGATTGTAATATTGTGGAAGAACTCACACCTCTAAAGCAACATAAAGTTGACTTGGAAACTACAGGAACCAAAACTACTTAATGTCTATGTGTAATTGGCCATAAGGAAGTAATGTAAATCGAGATACTATGAAGGATACAAGGCTGTCAAACATAGTTGGGGGGTTGGCTGAGTGAATCAGGATAGACAACTGATCTGATCTTGGCTGATTTCTCGAACATCTTTTCGAGAGTCGTTGGAATGGCGAAGTTTCTTCTAGAAGTGGCTTATATCTTGAAAGACATTGATGGAATTGTGTCAAAAGGATAGTCCGGTACACTAAGCTCTTACCAGGGTGGGGTTTAGGGTTCCGGAGAAGGATTGGATCACATTGTGTCTATTGTACCCTTGTATTTTGTAAGAGATTATTTTCGTAACTCAAACTCATGACATCAATGACACATGACAATAACTTTACTGTTGTGCGAGATGGAATTGTGTAAAAATCGAAAAAAAAATAGTAGGTTGGAAATCAGTTGGTCTCTTGCCAACCAAGAGATTCCAAGTTGTAATCTTTCTAGACAAACAAATTGGCTGCCAGTTAGGGAGAATAGAGATGATAGAAAAAGGAAAGAATTTTTTTTTTTTTGATCCGGAAAAATTAGATTTAGATCTAGGAAGAAGAGAACCCATTATATGAAGTGAAACTTTGACTCAGCCAATGCAGTTCAATTGCGGAGGAGGAAGAGGAGAGTTGTAAATTGGCACGGCATAATAAGGTACTAAAACCGAATCAATCTAATCAGAGATTGAAACTTCTAGTTTTATCAGGTTGTTTCTCATCAATTTTGTGACAAAAACTTCATGAAAATGAAATATGCTTCCACATTTTTTATTTATACTTGATCCAGTGGCAGTGAGTTTATTATTTTTGATGTACATTCATGGACCTGAGACATCTTACAAAATTTTAAATTTTACTCACTGCAAGATGAACTGTGTGCATTTGGAGAATCGCCTGCACGAAGCAAGAGAAGATGCTCGCACGAACCTTTGTGCCGCCGAGAGAAGGGTGTCGGAATACAATGCTTCGCGCTCAATAGCTGTTAAGATGCATAGTTTGTTGGAACGATTTCGCAGTTGTGTTACTGCTCCTGGTGCTATTGCCAGTTTTGCAGATTCATTACATTCTTTTGCTGTGTCTCTCCCCAGGTATATCCACTGAGTTTTTTTTTTTTTTTTTCAATTTCCCCCCCTGAATTTACAGTTCAATTATCATTGCGGAAAGAAACCTTTCCGAAATATGTTTCTTGTTGCTGTTCCTATTTTGCTGAGTTTCTGTGATTGTTTATTTATCGGGTTTATTTGACAGCATGTTTGTTTCATATCGAATTGTCATCTTCAAGACTGATTTTCTATAGAGCATTCAACTTCACAACCTTGCTGTTTGAATTCTTTCCTTAGTCTATGCTCGATGGTCTCTAAATTACAACGACTAAGTCTTATCCCACTATGTTAGGTTAGGTTTGCTAAAAGTTATTTATTCAAACCCGTGACTTTAAGGTCATTGGACAACAATTTTATCGCCGTTGCGTCAATGCTCCCCTTCTTGATGATCCCTGAATTAGTAAACTTAAATATTTTTGTTCGGGACGACTAACTGTTTTTATTTACTAATCCGCGTTGAAATCTTGAATTCCTTCTCTAGACATTTGTTCTTCTTTTCCATTTTCAGTTTTGCCAGCGAGGATGAAGATGATGTTACCAGGGAGTTCCAAGTATGTATACAGGCCTTGGTAGACAAGGTAACCCTTTTGTCTCGCCATCGCGCGGAGCTCTCCGAAAGTTGTTCAAGGGCAGAAGCTGCTCATGGGAATCTCTCAAGGGAACTCGAAGAGAAGAACGAGCAACTTACAAGCTTATACAATAAACTTCAACTGGAGAAACAGGTGGGTCGAAATTCTTCCGAATACATAAATCGTTAAGGTTGCGATATCAATTCATCTAATGTTTCTTTCAATTGTAAACTCACAGGCCAACAAGGAGAAAATTACTTTTGGTCGATTCAAAATTCGCGAGCTTGCTGCATTTGTTTTGAACTTCACTGGACACTACGAGGCAATCAACCGAAACTGCCCCAACTACTACCTCTCCGACGAGTCTGTTGCTCTCTTCAAGGAACAATACTCCGTCAGTCCGATATTCATGATCGGACAGATAGTGCATATCGAACGACAGGTCGTACAGCCACTGCTGTCTCCCAGGAGTCAGCGCGGTGATCAACTAGAGGATTCACAAAACAGCGAAACCGGTAACCGTAAGTCGATTGAACCAGCCGCTGCATTGAACCCTTATAATCTTCCTGTAGGTTGTGAATACTTCATAGTGACAATTGCGATGCTACCTGACACGATTCATTCGGCTTCCTGATCTTTGCCCCATCGCCGCGGAAATGAAGGAAGATCAAAATTGTACATAAGCATAGGATTCACTTTCTTAAGGGTAGTGGTAGTGATGTAAATACAAAATGAATGATGATGGCTTTGCACCTTTTGTAAATAAAAGAGAGTTTATTAGCATGTGAATTGCTTCCCTCTTCTTTCATATTATAACAAATAAAACGGTGCAGCCTAGTGGACGAAACACCCACGATATAAGTTTCGGGAAAGGATTTATTATACACAGTCTTATCTTATATTGCAAAAATTGTTTTCACAATTCAAATCTGTGACCTCCAAATCATGTGGTAGCAATTTTAGTATTGTGTCAAGCTCTCATGGGTCATATTATAACAAATATCCTAAAAAATTTAAGAATATATATTCCTTGTCTAATTATTAATAACACAATATGCAAATAATGAAGCAAGAACAAGAAGAAACAATTTGGGTGTTTAGGGTGAGTGAGTCATCTTTTGGCACAAAAAGAGGAAGAAACAAGGTCCTTTGATATTTTCTACTCTTCAACACAAGTAATGTAAGAATAAGCAATGTCATATGAATATATCAGGTCTCAAATAGGGCACAACAAGTGTATCGTACCATACTTCACAGGTAAAATGACATCTCGATAAGTGATCGAATCTCCATTGCGCTCGTATCACTGTATCTCGAAGGTGTGATGAATCGAGGGATCAGGACCAGGTTTTTATGGCTTGCTTCCATGAACTAGTAATACATCCTGCAGAAACAATTTGAAGTCAGAAGAATTTTAGTTTCCCCTTGAGCACAGACTTTGCTTCGCAAAGTGCCTTTTCAGCTCCCGACAAGGCTGAGCAGGTGCCAGCAGTGCCCAATGTGATCGCAAAGTAGAGGTAAACGGTGCATAGGAATGCCAGAAGAGCTAGCATTGTTAGGAGGAACCTGTGCCGCTCGAAAAGGGTAGACCAAGAACCCAACTCATTGAGACCCGACGTCTGTTTCTTAGATTGAGACAAAGACGGAGCATTTTGAGCCCTTCGATGAGGCAACAACAATGTATCGAGAACCATTCCCTTTGGATTTCAGCAAACTAGTTGAAGCCCTGGACACACACAGGAAAAATGGGATGTTAAATGAAGCTACATCATCCAACAGTTCCATTTGTCCAATTACTGAACAGGTTTAAGAACAGAAGAAAGCACGCGACATTTTATATCGAACATTATAAAAGGAAACCTCATGTGCCAAGAAAAGGATAGAAACCAAGAAGAGGATATCATCGAGCAATTTCGATAAAGTAAAATGTCTACCTTCCGATCACAGAACAGGTTTAGAGCCACCGAAAGCATGCAATTTTATCAAGTTTACATTCAACAGTACAGCAGGAAACCTCATGAGCTGAGAAAAGGATAGGACATCCGTGCTCAATGTTCTAGTTTAAAGGGTAGTCCAGTGCACGAAATCCGTGATCACAAGGTCACACGGTAGCAACTTTCGTTCAATGTTCAAGTTTATCATCCCATATTTTAAATTACTGCAATTATGCATCATAGACTAACCAAACTGAATTTAGCATCATAGAGATTATTGTTTTGAGAATATTATTTCATATTCTAAGGCAGAAACCTAACCATGCATGAAGTTAGGTTGATCTATAAGCATGATAAAAAAGGTAATAGTAACAGAAGATATCAAACAATATACTAGTTAAAGAATTAATTGGATCTAAGCCAACATGATCCCTTTCCTGAAGATAGATATGTTTAGAGTAAATGCTAATGAACTACAAACTTTCTTCACCTGTGACCTTAAAGTGTTCTATCATAAGCTCTTGTTTTGGTTTTAAGTACAGATAGGGATCAGATGGTTCATAGAACATGAAAATTGGCAATAAGTCAATACAAGTTTGGGCACTGCATCTCAAGGTATAATAAACGCATAGGGTTGGGAAATTTGGAGATGATCTTTTATAGAAAACTCAAGATGAAATACCACCATGAATTTCAGTGTGTGTCAAAGTAAGATCACATCTCCAAAGTTCTGTTTAGAGTTCATGAGAGATATTTGTATCCTTGGGAAAGTTTGTTTTACGGTGAATTTGTTCATAAGAAAAAACCACGGTGAATGAATTTTTTTCTCGTGAGCAATCAAAATTAAAAAAAAATTGCATTTTGAGGGAAAGCGATTTCCTCGACTCGTCCACTCGCAATCAAATCGATTCTACTCCCGGTGTTTCAACCATTTGTCCCGTAAATAGCTCAGGTAAGTGCTTCCTTCTCATGGATTCATCGTCAACGAAGAGAAAACGTCTTATACTCCCATCAAACAAGAAAAACGCGTCATAGATCTGTTGCCCAGGGCACAAGCAACAGAAGCAGAAATGTGGAAACCCTATCATTCAAGGTTCAATTTCACCACTTCGAAAACAGAAAACGCGTCATAGATCTTCCGCCTCGCAAAGAACCGAACCCGGAAAATCCAATGAATCCGAAGTAGCGCAATCATCTAGAGAGAAAAAATCACCGAGCGTCGAAACAAAAAAGAAAGATAGCAACTCGAGGCGGGATCGGCAATGTACCTGAAGAATGAGAACCCCTATTCAATGACGAGGAAAATAAAGAAGGCGACGGTAAACAACTCGCCGACGTCGAGGGCCGATTCACAGATCCGCGACGAGCTCCGACCGGAGGCCAGGCGGAGGATTACTGAGATCGTCGAGAAGAACGGAGGGGAGCCGCATATTATTCGTGAGGATCGAGGGGCAAATTCGGTAATACGCAAATGGCCAAGGGGGCGTCCATAAAGTTGACCAAAATTCTATTTTGACCATGAAATATATTATGTTAACTTACTGACAGTCTGTCACGCTCACGCACCCGTCCGCGACGTCAATCGGAGTGCCTGATTGAATTTAAGTATCCCGATTAAATATTTTTATAAAAATAATCGACATGCCGAAATTGAATCCATGCGTCCCGAATTAACATTTTTAATTTTTTTAAAAATTAAAAATTTTAAAATATATAACTTAAATATATTAATTATACTGTGAACATCTATAATTTTTTACCTTCAACTTTTGAACTTACGAGTGAAATCTAAAGAGAAATTTTTTTATTAACTTTAATTTATTATAATCTAAGTCTTAACTTTTAAAATTTTAAATTATTATCAACTTTTGTTTTTCTCTCAATCCCATCTCTTTCTTTTTTTTTTTTTTTTACATGCATGACGTGACTCTAATAATTATTTTTTCTTTCCTTTCAGTTTTAGATGCATACATGCATACATGACGTGACTCTCACAACGTTTAGACTGTGTTTAATTTAAATTATCAAATATAATCTTAATTACTTAATTAATTACTAAGTAATAATATAACTAAGATAATAAAAAATGAAATATAAAATTATTTGATTCAATTTAAGTAATTAAATAAAATTTTATTTGTTTAGAAGTAATAGTCAATAACATAATATTTTACAGTATTATTCTTTAGTTAAATTTAAATATAATAATATTATATGCTTATACATTTAAAATAAAAAAGTAAGATGATATTATATACATATTCGTACCCTTGATCGTCAGCCGCCGGCCACCGGCGGTGGCCGTCGATCGTTGTTACCGATCGTCAGTCACCGGCGGCGATCGCCGGTCGCCGGCAGTCGCTCGCCGTTGTTGTCGATGGTCGCCTGCGAATAATGCCTCTTTTGTAAAGGTAAATATTGGAGGATAATTTTGAAAAAATAAGTTTCATAACTTCGGAATCAAGAAAAACCTTACTTTCCTAAGGTTTTTTTATTCCGGGGTTGCATGCCCCTTTTGTTGACGTATCGGACATCGATTATTATTTGAAAATCGCTGATTATCTAAACCAAATAAGATTTTTATTGATAATTTTGGATGGATAACCAAGATTATCAAGGATAACTCCCAATCAAATGTACTCTTAAAATTTATTTAAATCATAATCCTGATATTAACTATAGACCTAATATGCATCACATCAAATTCACATTAGACCTAATATAATACATATTAAGTCTCATATGCAGCATGCATATTAGGCTCAACGGATTGCATGCAAAAGAGAAAGATAAAAGAAGAGAGGAAAAATATTCGATGGCAAAGAAAAGAGAAAAAAATAATAATTTTGTTTGAATGGGTAGAACGAAAAAAGAGTACATAACTAATATGCTTTTTTGATAAATATAAAAACAAGTATACATCTTATGATAAATTATTCGGAAATCTATGTGCGTTATTTTTATATTTAAATAAAATTAATTATATTTTTTAATTTTTCAATTTAACCTACTTCATGTATTGTTTAGGAGTCTATAACTTTTGCCCAACTTTTGAGGGGAGGTGGGCTCGATTGCTTGTCGATGTGTCAAAAATAAAGTTGATCTGGCAATTCTATCCGAATCTATCGGAGAAAAAAAAATCAAATCTGAATTAGATATTTTTAATTTCGGATTGGATTTGAGTTGGAAAGTTGTTGAATTGAAACTTTCGAGTTAGAAATTTTCGAATGAGATTCGAATTAATCTGAATTTAGAATTTAATAACTTTTTTAGATTAAATTAAATTTTATTTTAAAAATTAAGATGTTTTTATGTATATTAATATTAATATTAGTGTGATAATATTTGAGTATTAAGATAAAAATAAAGAATAAAAAAAATCATTTTAAAATCATTTTGAATCAAGTTGATTGGGTTTCGGTTGAGAGTTCGGGTTTAGAAGTTTCGAGTTAAATTTGAGTTTAGATCAAGTTCGGATTATATTTTTTTTTAAAAAAAAATCCAACCTGACCCAATCTATCCAAATTGACATTCCTAGTTGTATGCCACCAAAAATAATTCATCGAGCATAAATTTGTGTCGGGTGATTTCTAAGACATTTCAAATATTTCTTGAAAAAATTTTCTCTTCAAATATCCCCTATTACGAATGCTCTTATAATGTGAAATAAATCATGAAGTCCATTTATAACTGACTATTAAATAGATAGAGGATAGAAATAATTTTTTACTAAGGGCACACGCCAACGAAGATTTGATACATGTCCATTATAATAAATATGTCACCTTCTAACCAATTTGGCTCTCATAGTAACTAATAATCTCTATACAAACTATTTCAAAGATAAATTGATCGCAATCATTCTATTTTGATAATCTAGATATTTAAATTTTAAAACTCAATTAATTTGAAGGTAACTTATTTGATTCACTCAAAATTTTTCATTCATTATCAAAACAAATTCGAAAATAACATAAAAACAATGTTGACCAGGTAGTAGACGAACCTGAGGTGACCGATCCGATCCTACGGAAGTTTCCCACGGGTCACCAGGGTAGATCGGGAAGCACTTACAGTGGGCGGTCTAGAAGTCCAGCGTCCCAAGGTTCGTGTTCCATTTGAAGGAAATTTTTTTATAAAATACGTTGTAACTAGGGATCGAATCATAAATGTCTAGGATAATGATTACTCGTCCTACCACTGCACCATAGCCCTAGGGGCAAAAACAATGAATGGTCCAACATCAAGAATAATTTAAACATCATATATCCAGAAAAAGAATTAAGCTCATTGTTTTGAAATTCATCCCACCTTTTATCATCACATCCAGCTCTATGGAGCTGATTGCGATAGACCTTTAGGAGAAAAGATGACATCGCAACCGCAATAGACCTATAGTGGCAAATAATTTTAGAGTGATGATAGAGAGAGTGAATTTGGGAGAGTGAATGGGAGAGTGAATGACGTGGCAATTATTGTATACACGTCCGATCGACGATCGGACACCACCGGCGGCCTTCGGCCGCCGTCCCGAACCAAACTATACCCTGGGGGGCACGGTGAACCCGTCGGGGATCGTCACAATTCCGATCTCGCATCATTGACCGTCGATTTCGATGGGTTCACCGTTGCCAGCCATCCTGACGAGTTCACCGTCCTCCCAAGGTATAGTTTGATTCGGGACGACAATCAGAGGCCGCCGGTGGTGTCTGATCGTTGATCGGACGTGTATACAATAACTGGACGTCATTCACTCTCCCATTCACTCTCCCAAATTTACTCTACCAATTATTACTCATAATTTTAAGTTGTTAGTGTTAAAGGTCATATCATCGTCATGACAATAAACATAGACGAAAGAGAAATGGAGGAAAGTGAAATGCCACCGCCTTAAAAATAATAGGAACACACTCAATTTATTATTAAAATTAGGTTTGCATCCACCACCTATAAAGACTACGTCGACTATAGATCGTTTCCATGGGAATCCGGAATGGTTAGTACATGAGGGTATTGTCTAAGAGGTCCTGGATTCGAATCATGTGAGGTGCACTAGATTAAAACTCTGAGCATTTAGTGTATCAATTCTCGGCCCAACTGTACACTAATTACTCCAGGGACTGTGATGTACCTCCCTCGTGATAGTCTTGGGACGGGTGCAGCGGGGGTGCTGGGGCGAGCGATTTCGCCTTTTGTCTACGTCGACTATAGATCGCCCTCGGGGTTATAATGCAGCGGTAGAGTGACTAGTCGCTATCTCTGATATCCGTGACTCGATCCCTAGCTACGACATATTTTACAAAAAAAATTTCCTCCAAATGAGGTGCGAACCCTGGGACGCTGGACTTCTAGACCACCTATCGCGAGCACTTCCCGATTTACCCTAGTGACCAGTGGAAAATTTCCGTGGGGTCGGGCCGGTCACCTCAGGTTCGTCCACTACCTGGTCCAACATTTTTTACGATACAACAGAAAAGCGATTAATTATCATCTCAGGCATCTGTAATTCGATCCAAGGCTATGACATATTTTACAAGAATTTTTCTTTCAAATGAGACGCGAACCTTGGGATGTTTGACTTTTGGACCGTCCGTCACGACCGCTTCCCGATTTACCCTGACGGCCAGTGGAAAATTTTCATGTAACCGAGCCGATTGCCCGAGGTTCAATTTTATCCAATCTCGTTAATCAATTTTTTTACGTAAAATTTAGATCAGCCCCGGGAATAGCCCCCGGGCTATAGTGCAAATCCACGATTCGATCCCCAACTACGACGTATTTTGTAGAAATTTTTTTTCCAAATGAAACGCGAACCTTAGAATGCTAGACTTCTAAATTGCCCATCGCAAACACTTCCCAATTTAACCTAATGGCCAATGGAAAACTTTCGTAGAATCGAACTGATCGCCTGAGATTCGACGTTACCCAACCTCGTTAATCAATTTTTACGTAGACTTTAAATGCGCTAATCATCTCATATTCATTGTTATCCAACTTTATTAATTATTTTTTTACATAAATTTTAGATTCTCCCAAAAAAATGCATAATTATAGAATACTAAATCGTACATTTTAAATACTTTTCGATTTATCTCGACCATCAATAAAAACTTCTATAGATCAAATCGATCCCTCCACATTCAATATTATTTGATTCATTATTTTTTAATATATATTTAGAAACATAGATGCATCATTTTTTTATTTATTTTTTATGTAGATTGTAGAAAAAACCTTAGTATATAATCGAATTGATGACCACATAATAAATTTATAAAAATAAACAAAAATCAATTCCTAATAAAATCGAAAAAATATCTTCTCATATAATAACCTACTTAATTTTCTAATTTATCTCTGTGAAATGATTATGGAACGTTTGATTCAGCATATTATCTTTTATTATTATTATTATTATTATTATTATTATTATTATTATTATTTTATATATATATATATATATATATATATATATATATATATATATATATATATATAATATATATATATATATATATATAAAGTTGCTCGATAAGTAATTTATTTTTCTTCATTTTACTATGAAACCGACTATAAAAAACTCTAAATGAAATATCTTTCTTTTTAATAGGTAGACTTTAGGAAAAAGGGAAAAAAAATAGGCTTTGGAAAAACTTGCCCCTTCCATCGTCTAAGAGTCAAACATATATTGACTTTGAACGCTTACATTGGGAAAATGTGACTCCATCCAAATTATACATATTTTTAAATTATTTAAATATCTTTAATAATTTTAAATTTTAGAATATTAATATCTTCCATCACATTCCACTTAATGGGAAAAGAATAGCTATTATAATAATTGAAGCAATTAGGCTACGATTTGATCGTCTACCTAATGTTTATCTAAAAGATTGTGATCCACTTCAAGCTTGATCCAAATAATGTTCTCACAATGTAAGATGGAATGTCACCTTCAATTTATAGAAGCTGATCCCGGCCGAGCCCACGGGTAACTCGACCGACCAGCCTGGCGCCACATTAGGACATGTAAACCGAGGGGCCTAGGAGTCAAGCTGACATAATTCGGCTCGGCCCACATTGTTCGGGGGCATCGACGAGCCCACCTTAACTATACGCGAGACAGACGAAGGGTAGGCCAACGAAAGACCGACCCCAGGGAGTTCTCTAACTCTCGAACACCCGGTCGCCCGACCCCATGCTAGGTCGGGTAGACCAACTCTACGCATCCCCCCAACCGGGGTATACCCTACGCCACTCGGGGCGTACGGCGAGGGGGGGGGGGCAACGGCCCCTCACTTATTTACGACACACGTCGTAGGTGTTCCAATGACACTGTACCACTGTAATACACGAGCACCCCGCGCTATGCCACCCTTCCGCGGGTGAGGTAAAGCGGCGCCGATCGGTGCTTTCCCATGAGCTGACAAGCACTCATACTCATGTTTACCGCAGGTACCGCAGAATGATTGACACATACAAGGGTTGTCAGCTCCCCTGGCTATATAAGTCCCTCTCTTCCTCCTTTCGCAGGTATGCGCATCGTGCTCCCGTCTACTATTTCCTTTGCTTCATCATATTTCTGGGGATACTGACTTGACCGTCGGAAGGCCTGACCGGGGATCTTCCCCGACGGATTTGTTAGCGGTCATTTTCCTCGCAGATCAGAGCCAACCTCAGCCGTTCGTAGCGCTCGTGGGTACCATCTCTCTCTTGGAGGATTCCACCTCGCTTCGCGACAGGATCAAAAGCAATAATATCCGCGATGTTCTTAGAATGGAACCGATTGGTTCGACTAGTTTGATTGAATCAATAGACGATTCAAAACCACCAACGAAGGCGATCGAAGACGATTAGGACGAGCAGGAAATGGTAAACATGGAAAAAGTCATTTACCTTGTGAAGAAGCACTGATCTTGAAGACTTCATTGCTCATCTTCATCTCTTGTAAAGGATTCACATTCCGAATCCCGGACCGCATCTTGAAAGGTTTTCATATTCTGATCGACAAGTAAAACAATAAATTTCATCCAACAAACACAAGAGATATGCTTGTTTCATCGTTGAATTATATTTCAGCAAACAAGTGGACAGTCAATATAAGTATTTAGGAAGAACATCATGTTTCAAAAAAGTAGTTTCCCGCCACTGGTTAAAATTTTTGGAAAGAATATCTATGAATATGGAGGCCACTTACCCTTCTTGATAGAATTTCTATCACCTTCAAAGTACAAAATTCTCCAAGAAGCAATCCCTACCCAAACATTTCTTTGCATGCAGTCCCTGATGTGATGTTTGGTGAGTATTATTTGAAGAAAATTGAGTATAAAAGTTAGAAAATTGAGTATGGCAGTTTGCATCCACCACATCAATAACCCTGTACTTAATTTTCACTCTTTTATACTCAAGTTTCACTCTTTTATACTCAGTTTTCACTGATATATATTCAATTTTTACCCTTTTATACTCAGTTCCATTAGGGAGCAAAAACAAACAAAAACTTGTGTGGGGAGTAAATGCAAAGTTTAACTCCCCATTAGGGATTTAAAGCAACTTTACCATTAATTCATCATCAAGCGAAGCGACATAAGCGTAGTCAGATGGAGGTTGTTTCGAAATTCCATGGAGTGATTTAGCAGAAAAATCCATGTGATCATAATTATCTTGGCACAAACCAAGATATATAAGCGTGTATTACTATTGGGTATTGAATTGATTACTCAGATTAAGTTTGAGCTAGGTCTAACATGAACATAATCTTTTAATTTTGGTAACTTGGAATAATTCGAGATAAGCACATAATTATGGTTATGATTAATTAAATGTAATGGGATAGTTAGGGTGCCCCTAATTAATTAGGATAGCTCGTTTAGTTAAGTATTATGTATTATAATAGCTAAACTTATGTCATTATTACAGGACCCTGATTTGATACAGATTGGCTGGACGGGAAGTTCTTTCCAATATTACACACGTTATTTACGAGGCGGGTACCTTCTGACTTATCTTTATAGATATTTTAGATTTCTATGTATGGTTCTTTGTATGGATAGTAGTAGGATTTACCTTTATTTGCCTCTTGGTTATCCTACTTGGTACTTACTGCTTGACCCTTTGATATGCTCGAATTTATTTTCTATACAATCTCTATGCTTGATATTCTGATTCTGGAGAGTATACATGTTTATCGATAACTAGCATTTTTGCATACCTAATAGGGTTTTTTTTTGTGCATACCTAGTAGGTTATTTGTATACCATGATTTATGCTTTGGACCAGTGTATATCATTTGATGTTATTTGATGGGTGTTAGCGTCATGCACCATCTTCACATTATTGCATAACTGGCGATCTCTGGGCTCCCTTGTGGTTGAGACGGGTCGTTAGTCATATCAGAATCTTCACACACTGCCACTTATGGGTTAGTAGTACTATCAGGAGGGTGTGTGCAGTTGCCTTGTCAAGGCTCCGCTCGGCCGCTCACGGGTAGTGGTTCCGCAGCGTGGTAGCAGACAGGGATCCCTCCTCTTTCCCGTGATACGAGGAGATGAGAGTGGTGCTCCCTCATATGATTTGGGGTAGGACGGGTGTGACCTCCGCCAGCATCCTGCCCACTCGGTCACTCAGGAGAAGTAACGACAGAGTGCGTACAGTTGTCATATCCCTACCCACTCGACCTCATCCATTATCGGTGACGGTGGCTGACTGGCATCAGGGGTGACCATGTCATTGTATCATGTGAACGATTGCATAATTTGCATTGTTTGTGTTTGCTGCACTTGTTTGAGCTATGTTTGCTGTATTTGGATGACATACACAAGGGATTTGCTTTGTTTATGGTCTGGCGACCATTCAGGTCCGGGGATTTGTGACCCGTATACCCCGCAGATGAATTTGGATATGGGTATATTTTGCATATACTATCATATATTCTGGTTTTGCCTTTTGAGATTGTATCTGTTTGTTTCTATGCTGCTATTGTATAACCTTTTTACCGCCATACATATCTATCTGGTTATATACCCGTGGAGTCTCCTTAGACTCATAATCGTTTGATTGTATTTCCTTTTCAGTATGACGCCGCCAGGAGAGCCCAGTAGTCAGTCCCAGTCCGGTGATATCGTAGTGTCTATATTTAGTTTATATTTTCTTTTGGTTATGGTTGGGATGTATTTCTCAGTTTATATATGTTGGTAGACGTGTCACTCATTGTTAGGGTACTTTTATGTATTTTGGATCGTCAGACTGCCCAGAGGGCATTTTGGAGTTTGTTTTTACAGTATAGGCAATGGTATTCCTTTTGATAGTTGTTTATTACTTTATTTATGTTATAGTTTGACTATATATATGTGTGGAGGTCATGGAGGCCATATTGGGTATGTATTGGTTTGAGATTGTCCGCCGTACAAGGGAGGTGTTGTCCGATTTTTGTTCGTCGGACATGCAGTCGTCGGGGCATGACAAATTTAACGTTCTCACTTCATATTTTATGATTTAGTTCGTTCGTTTATTATTATATATTTTATTTTTAAAATATAATATTTAAAATTCTAAATTAAGATATTTGCTCGTAAAAGTTATACCAATGGATAAGTCTTAAACTTTTCAGATATGTAATCAATTTTAATTTTTGGATGATGAACGATGATAAATTAATCAGTTAAAATTTTTGTGCGAATGAAAGATCGTTACTTTATCTTTTTATGGTCTTTCTTTAGAGCATTATGTTATTTTCATATAATATAATATAGTTGCTCTATGTTATTATGATTAATTAAGTCAGATAACGTTGAATTTGGATGACCGATAAATTTTTATAAAATTTTTCATAGTTAAGGATCGAACTACGGATGTTTGAGAGATGACTAATCACCCATCCGCTGCATCATAATCTCGTGGGCAAAAAATATGAACTAGGTAATATGCAAACCTGGGCGACGATCGATTCCATCGTATAGAAGTTTTCCATCGACCATTTGAATAAATAGAAATGTACTCACGATGAGTGATCTAAAAATCTAATGTGTTAGGATTCTCACTCCCTATGAAGGAATACTCTTTCTTATTATGGTTAATATTATGCGGTGTGTATATGTGTTTATTTATTCTTCATTAAATTTTGATCTTTCTTTGAATGTTCTTTGCATATCACACCTTGATTTTTCACTTAATATCATTGTCAATGCATTGAAAATCTATTATTTCTTTCAATAGAGAATTTTGTGATCGATTTAAGGCTGCGTTTGGTAGGAGGTAATTCATCCTGTAATGTAATCAAGATTACATTACAAGTTGAATTCCTTTGTTTGGAACAATTTTAAAATTGTAATGTAATGGAATCTCAATTATAAAAGTAGCTCACGATTTGTAATCTCGATTACAAAACTAAAACGATGTAATTCGATTACATTACAGCTTGTAAAGTCGTCGGCTAGGCAGCGGCGGTCACTGGTCGACGGCCGGCCGTGCGGTCGCCACCGCCAGTCGCCGGCCGACCGCCGACCGTCGACCGCCGACCGCCGGTCGGTCGCCGGCCGACCGGCGGGCGGTCGCCGGCCGACCGGCGGGCGGTCGCCGGCCGACCGGCGGGCGGTCGCAGGCCGACCGACGGGCGGTCGCCGGCCGACCGGCGGGCGGGCGGTCGCCGGCCGACCGGCGGGCGGTCGCCGGCCGACGGCCGACCGGCGTGCGGGCGGTCGCCGGCCGACCGGCGGGCGGGCGGTCGCCAACCATGGTGGTCGGTAGTCGTTGTTGGTCGTCGGTCGCCAATCTTTGATTACATTACAGGATGGATTACTCTTCACCAAACGCAGCCTATGGTTATCAAAGATTACATACATCTCGTTACCAAACATAGTAATGTAATCTTGATTACATTACATTACATTACAAACTTGATTACATTACAAACTCGATTATATTATCCCCTACCAAACGCAGACTAAATATTTAGGATTAAAATTCAGTTGGTTTTATAAATCACTACATCTTAATGTGGTTTTGACAGTGTGATTCGCTAGATTGCAATCCAGCATGTTTACAAGTCATTAAAGTTAAATGAAACAAGTAAAATATTGTATTAAATGCGATAACATAAGAAAATTACTAGATAAATATACGTAAATTAAAACACTAAATTTACTAACTATATAAATTTAAAATCATTTACTATACTTTGGGATTATTGTCTCGGTCTCATTTCAGTTAGTTTATATTTGCAATTAGAAATTTTACCTTAAGCTTAGTTTTATGTAAATTCATATATGTGTGTATTTGAATCAATATTTACGTATTTATATTCATAGACTATACTCGTATGGAAAAAAGTAGGTTCGTTACCTTAACAACCCTTAGAGCCGACTCTATGAATATGGAGGGAGATAAATTCAGATACACAGACGAGAGACACATGATGGGATAAATGATAGCTAGGTCATGAATCCTTGAAAGGATTCAACTCCTGACTATCATGTCAAAAATATTATTCATTTGTGTTATGTCCAAGGGGCGACTATACTCGATTAGAAGCTTTTACTCTACTTGGATTATAATATCAATTCTGACAAAATCAAAATTAGTGACCATTTTCTTAGTTGATTGAATCAATTGGAATTGGATTTTAGTTTCTTCGCTTCCACTAAAAATTTTGCTTTTACAGCAATCTACTCTCCATTGGTAATGACAAATCAAGCATTCCATTAATTGTTGGAGGAAGCAATACGAAGCATGTAACTAAAATGGAATATGACAAAGTTCTATAACAGAATCTATCACGCCATGGCTTTATTCTCAATTAGACCAAGTATCAAGCATGCATTGCTCACAAGCCACTGCAAGAACTTAAGTTGTTTGAAAAATAATTAGATATCGTTGCTTGCATTGGTAGACATCCATGGCACAACTTTGTAAAAAGATCCAAGTTTAGGCCAAGTATCAAGCATGCATTGCTCCTGACAAGCCACTGCAAGAACTAAAGTTGTTTGAAAAATAATTAGATATCGTTGCTTGCATTGGTAGCCATCCATGGCACAACTTTGTAAAAAGATCCAAGTCTTGTGCAAGTAACATATATATATATATATATATATATATATATATATATATATATATATATATATATATATATATATATAGAGAGAGAGAGAGAGAGAGAGAGAGAGAGAGAGAGAGAGAGAGAGAGAGAAACTCAAAAATAGCTAGAGAGTTAGAGCATTGTGCATCCACCCAAAGCAGCAGGCAAGATGTCTATGCTGACGGCAGTGCAATTGCGGCACATACTGATGAAGATCTTGCCGGCGCCCGAGATGGTGGCACAAGGGAAGGCATTCCGCATCTCGAACCACTTGGAGATGATTCGGAATAGCCTTTGGGTCATCAATTCCTTCCTCATGGATAGCACTTGTCTCGTGAAAAGGTTTGAGCAGCCAGATGTAACAGAGTGGATGAAGGATGTGGGTGTGGCCGTTGAGGATGTGGACAGTCTATTGAAGAGGATCCTGGACTACTGGGAGCCGAATGAAGATGCTGAAGCAGAAATGAAGATGAACGTGAGCAACTTCTTACATTCCTTGGTAAAAATCAACAACAACATCCAATCAACGAGCAGTTGCCGGTTCATCCTACTAGAGCTCAAACAGACAGTCTGCTTGTTGGATTGCCTAGTCAAGAGGGGGATTGCTTTGGGCCTCAGGGTGGAGATGATGGATTCCATGGATCCAAACCACGATGACTATGCTGCTATTCTAAATGAGGAGGTAATAGGAAGAGATGAAGAGGAAGGCCAAATCATAGATCTCCTTCGACAACAACAATGTGACAAAGATGGAAATGTACCCTTCATCATTGCCATAAGAGGTACTGAAAACTCTGGGAAGACAACCCTGTCTCGCAAAATCTACCATCACCCTTGGGTGCGCCAACATTTCCAACATCGAATATGGTTGGATGCTTCATCTTTTGATGGTTTCAATAGCAACATGATCGCCAAAGAAATTGCAAGATTATTGACCCAGAAGCCATGTACAAATGTCGATTGTTGGCCACTTATCATTGAACATCTTCGTGAAGATAGATACTTACTCATCTTGGATGACGTTTATGTAAGTCATGATTTGGAATACAAATGGGAGGAGCTTAAGATGAATCTCCTTCATTGTGGTGCACCGGGGAGCAAAGTCATCCTCACCGAGTATCATTTTCTCCTATATAAAAGAGGCTTCAACGTCAAGGAATATCAATTAAACCAGCTGCCTGAGGATGAATGGGTAAGATTATTGTTAAGGTATGCAACATTTGTCCATCCAATCGAAGATAATAACAATATTCACAAAGAGAAGGCTTTTCCAATCGAATGTAGGCAAAATTCTTTTTTGAAAAATTGTCTAGGAGCAAAGTGTATGGGCCTCATGTTTAGGTGGAGAGATAGTATTCAGCGGCTAGAATTAGCTAATCAGTTTGATGCTTCACTATACAATTCTTTTGTGTGGATGGACTCAAAACATTGGTCAATTGAGGATACGCAAACATTTCTTTATGAGTTATTGTTTGAAGGATCTTCAGATGAAAGTTACCGTAAAGAAGATGTGCTCCGTATATCTGAAAATTACCGTGAAGAAGATGTGCGCCATATGTTGGTTGCTGAAGGCACTCTAACAAATACAAGGCGTAAGAGGAATCTTGAATACATGACATTATATACAAGGGATAAGAGGGATCTTAAACACGTGTCATCATATTTCAATTTAGATCTATGCTTTTTCAGAATGAAGGTTGGTGAAGTTTCAAGTATACCACCGCAATGCCGTCATCTGAGTTTGCTTATGGATTCCAAAAATATTTTAAAATCTAAAAAAGCCATTGAAAAGGTTGGGGTAGCCAACAAGCTTAGAAGTTTGGCTTTGCATAGGGAACAGAAAAAAGAGCCTATTTGTCAGATAGAGACAGAGATACTCGAAGGTATGTTTTTAAATCTCACTCATTTAGGTATGTTACATATGAGAGCCATGATGATTGAATACCTCCCTAGTTCAGTTGTCACATTGCATTGCTTGAGATACCTCAACCTTGCGGAGAACAAGATAGAAACACTACCAGAATCCCTCTGCAACCTCAGTAATTTGTGTGTTTTAATTTTATCGCTTTGCAAAAAGCTTAAGGAGCTTCCGAGGCGAATCTACAAGCTTAGAAAATTGCAGATTTTGAAACTGTCATGCTGCCCGAGGATTCAGAAGTTGCCGGAGTCAATCACTCGCCTCGTGAATTTGAAAATTTTAGATGTTGGAGGTTGTTGTTGGCTTTCAAAGCTGCCTGATGATTTGAGCAACATGAAGAACTTGGTGCAGCTTAAGATGAATGGATGTGCATCATTGACGAGAATACCTAGTGGAATTAGGCAATTGACAAACATGGAAGTGTTATGGGGATATGATGCTATAGATGGTCTCGGCAATGTCATGCTATCAGAGTTGCAAGCTCTTACAAATCTTGAATCCTTGCATATGCGACACCTTGAAAGATTAATATCTGTAGAAGCAGAAGAAAAGGATATTATTACTTTGCCCACTAGTTTACTAGAGAATCAACTTCTAAATGAGTTGATGCTGCGTTGGGAATGGTGGAATGATATGACTGCTGCAGGAACTTCCAAGCTCACAGAGCAGCTGATCGAAGGCTTAAAACATAGCCTACGAGAGTTGAAGGTCTTCCAGATCGTTTCATACATGAGCAACAAACTCCCAAGTTGGCTGATGAGGGAGGGATCAGTTTTTGTTCTGAATAAATTGACTTCAGTTCATCTTGTTAATCTCAGGAGATGTGAGAGACTACCACCACTCGGATTACTATTTCACCTTCTGAAGGTTGAAATAAGTGGTTTTGATTCAGTGAGAGTAATAGATGATGACTTCTACGGGGAGGGTAGTCCAGTTCTATTTCCTAGGTTGTGGAGACTCACGTTCTCTGAAATGCCTAAGCTAGAGAGGTGGGACTCACCTTCATATTTCAAAAATAATCCAAACAAATTCGGGGAAAGACATTTTAAAAATCTTGAGGAACTGACCCTAATCCAGTGCCCAAAGCTCAGGGAATTACATATGCCTATTTCCCGTTCTTATTTTTTTCGACTGAACTTGAAACTGTGGTTGAGCAATGAGATGCTAATGCCTACTTCTAAATTCAATGATTGGGGGAACCTTCATTGTTAATTTAATTAGAGCAAGTTTAATTAATTGATACGGTTGTAGTTGGGATTTGTCATTGTTAATTTAATAACTAGGAAGAGCTTTCCTCTTTGTGATTGCTCTTCCGACAATCACAAATCACCTGTAACTTCTACTGAATCTCTACTATAAATGTTTACAATATTGTTTACATATTTATAGATTTCGTTATTTCTAATTCATGCATTTAAAACCAACAAATGGTATCAGCACATAGATTCTAAATGCATGTTTGTTTAAATAAATAAAAACGAACAAGCGCTTTTATCCCTTCATTGCAATTGCTTTGAAGATGAACAATGAAAACAATATATCAATTCTGTGAGCATATCATCAACATTGTTTTGCATACAATTGCAATTGCGAGGTTTTTTTTTTAAAAAAATATATATATGAAACGAAATCTGTTGCATGCCTTAATGCACCTGCTCATCACTGGAGGAATCGCGGTCAGAGTTTGTCTGCGTCGCGTTCTGCTTTTGCCAAGCAAAATCGCAATTGTATTGCGATTTGCCACCATCGTCGGGTGCTGGAAATACCAGTTGATGCGGAGGAAAAGAACAACAGCCTATTTGCAAACCCTTGCTAGTCACGTGTCAAGCACAATCGTTGGGAAATCGCGACTGTGTGTCGTTGTTTCCTCTTGAGCCAACTGCATCACGAAAGAATGACACCGGCGACTTCATCGTGGTGTTGAAATCGTGGCGTGGGAGGTGGCAAAAAAGCGATTCGTTTACCCAAGTGCCACCGCCAACCCGTCATAGGCCCAACACGGAAGAGGTCAATCACGGGGGCTACTAGCCCGGTTGCTATAGCTTGCGTGTGGGGAGGATAAACACACTAGCTTTGTTAGATTTTGACCCTAGACCTCAAGGTGGCAATAGTCACGCACTGACCATCATTCCATCCGTGGGGCTAGCATGAAAGAAAACATGATATTTATATGCATGTACAAATTACTGAAAAATTAACATCAAGATTGTTGTTTGGAGAGTAGAATCTCACGAAGTGAATGTAACGGATACTTCGATTGTGCCACTCTTAATAAATAAGAGAAATTATATGGGGATAACTACAAGATATGACATCTTAAGATACAATATGTTCTTGAGGAACAAGAAATTCTAGAAGCTATAAATCAGTTTATGGAAGAATCAACAAATGGTTCTACAACACAGCATAAAACGTGATCTCGATGCCTACAAAACATAGAAGAAAAAGGATTTCATTGCAAAGGGTATATTGATTAGTTCAATGATAGATGACCTAGTACTTGAGTATGAGTCATTATCATTAGTTCATACCATCGGATATGGGTAGATGACAATGGGTTGGATTCAGATAGGATTTTATATCCTCCGTACTCATATTCATCGGATAACAGATATCCATCTCCATACCCATACCTATTAAAGGATTGAATATCTTCTATACTAATAAATTTTCTTATTTCTATTCAACTATTATTATTCAACAAAAATATATTAGAGTTAACATCATATTATATATATATATATATATATATATATATATATATATATATATATATATATATATAATTAAAAAAATATATTAAGCATCTATATAACTTATTTTTAACAAGAACAAAATATTTAATATATATATATATATATATATATATATATATATATATATATATATAATTTAATCGAATATTCGGGTCGAATATCGAATATTGGTAGTCTCTCTATATCCTCCTCTATTCGGGTCAGATATCGGATTCTCTATCGGATTCGGAGGAAATTACCATCCCTAAAGGGTTATTTTTTTATTGGTGAGCAATAATATAGAACCATCTCTGAATAGACTTAAGAGATACTACTTTTCTCGAAACTGAGTTCCTAACAAACAATGAAGTTGATAAGACAATTTTTTATTTGCAATAGTCAAATTAGGTATCATAAGATATACTTGAATCTAGTCAACCTGGTGGGAATGATTTGTCAATGAATGAGATAGTTTCAGATTCTCAACAGTCTAACCGCGAAGAAGTAGTCATCAAATTATTCTTTGGAGAAGGTTTAACAATGAGAATGAGACATTAATAATTCTCCTAGTTGATGATGAAGAACCTCGAATAGTTGAGAAAACTTTGAGATGCTCAGTTAGAGAAAAATGAAAAGTTGTAATGAATGAGGAAATGAAGTCTATGAGAAAGAATCAAGTTTGGGATTTAATCGATCTTCCTCTAGACCGAATGACTATTGGGAATAAGTGGATTCTCAAAATCAAGAGGAAGAAATATTGATCGATTAATCGATACAAAGCTCGTTTAGTTACAAAAGAGGGTACTAATTTTTGAAGAGATATTTTCCCCTGTTGTGAAATTTATATCAACGCGTGCCATTTTAGCTACAATAACATATTTTAACTTGGAATTACATCAGATGGATGTAAAAACGGCTTTCCTTAATGGTAATATTGATAAGGAAATCTATATAATACAGCCAGAATGTTATATTGTTAAAGGCTAAGAGAATAAAGTATGCACACTTAAAAAGTCTATATATAGGCTAAAGCAAGCATCAAGACAATAAAACATAAGATTTAATGAAGTTATTTTATTTTATGATTTCAAAATGATCAATGAGGATCATTGTATTTGCCTCAGAAAGGAGAAAGGAAAGTTAGTCATCTTCTTATTATATGTTGATGATATGCTAATAGTTGGAAATGACATACAGTTTGTGATAAAAGTTAAATTATGACTTTCATCACAAATTGACATAATAGATATGGAGAAGATGAATATATCTAAGGAGTAAAGATCACAAAAGATCGATCAAAAGGCTTTAGGATTTGTCTCAAGAGACTTATATCACTAAGATGTTACAATACTTCAATATGCCAAATTATAATATTGAACAAACTCCTATAGCGAGAGGTACTATTTTGAGCAAAAATATGTATTCCAAGACTCTTGATGAAATAGGCGGCATGAAGAAAAAATCATATGTCAGTGTCATCGTTAGTTTAATGTACACTATGTTATGTACACGTCCTAATATTCGCATGTTTTTGGCTTAGTTAACTGTTTCTAGTCAAACCTAGTACTGGAAAATGGTGAAGAGGATATTCAGATATCTCAAAGGAATAATAAATTATTGTCTTTGCTTCCAAGGATCAAAGTTGAGCCTGAAGAGCTACACAGATGCAGATAGGACAGGAGACATTGATGACAGAACATCTAGATCGGGCTATACCTTCTTACTGAAGGTGGCGTCATCACATGGAATATCAAGAACAAACTTGTGTAGCACTGTCGACAATGGAAGCTGAATATGTGGCTTTTGTAACGGCTATGCAAAAAACTCTGTAGCTAAGAAAGCTTCTGAAACATTTGAAGATTGCAAAGAACAATAGAAGTCTCATTACAATGTACTGTGATATTCAAGCTGCTATAATTTTTTCTAAGAATCCCAAATATCATAGCAAAGGCAAGTACATATAAATTAAGTATAATTTTGTAGAGGATTATTGATAAAAAAAAAAAAGATAGTTCTTGAGCATGTTAGCACATTATAAATTAAGTATAATTTTGTAGAGGATAACTTTGCAGATCCTTTACTAAACTATTGACTGAAGAATCATATCAAGGATATGTGATGCCTTTGAGACTTCATAAAATATAATATATTGTAAAGACAATCAATATATAAAAATGTCATGATCTTTTTAATGTATATGTTGTTATATTTTGGATAAAAGTTTCGATGAGCATGTTAGCAGGTTGAGATTGTTCCACTCATATAGACAATCATCTCTATTTGTTACGTATAAATAGAGGTAAAATTATTATTTATGATACAACTTATATAGCAATAAAAGAGACATATTTGTAAGTTGGGTCACCTTGATTGTTGTATCAAGATGAGATCATTTGTGAATTGATAATGGTCAGAGTAAATATATCTATTATTTACTGAATTTGCTGGAGGTCAGATTTGAATTCATGAGTTGAATTCATGATTAGACATTGGGAATGTCTAGATCAAAATCTGTATGATATTAAAATAAGAAAAACATATACTCTTTATTTGTTAAATAGAAAACATTAGCATGTGGTTTATACCACATGTGCTAGAGCTATAATAAGGGTAGCAGGAGAATAAATTCTTGCTTCTCTACAATATGAGACATTTGAGATTATAAGTTAATCTTAGTTTTACCTTAAGCGACTATTCAGCTGTCTACTTGAAATTCTAATCAGTGTCTGTTACTTTAGCACTTATCCTACTGGTTATGGATGATTCGATCTATAGAGCATAACGAGGAATGTAACTAATTAGAATGAATAGATTCTAGCTAAAAAGGAAGATTAAAATAGGTTTGCATCTTTGACATTTATTCACTTGTTGACTAATTATATTTTTGTTGAGTACTTAATATATGATTGTGAATAATTGTATTGATTCAAGTATTGAACATGCTCTGGGCATAATTGTCATTATGAAAGATTAGAAATGTTCATGTTGATATAAATGATTTAATATGGGGTAAAAGTACGTTATTGATATCTCTGATTCATTTGATAGAGCGACTAAGTAAAATATAACAATTTTCTTAGCATTGATCACACAGAGCAGCTATGTAAAGTGTAAATTTTCCTAGTATTTATCGCTTAGTATGCTTGCTGTCGTATGTGAATCATTTTTCCTATATATGAATTCGATGTTCTATTAGTTGGCGTGAATATTTGGTCTTTGTGGCTATTTTATCTCTACAGTTTCATTTGGATAAGTAGGAGATGTTAGCAGTTTTTGTAACTGTAGACACTTAAGAAACCATGATATATGGTCTTTGTGATTTAGTTTTAATATGACCTTTTTTCATCCCCAAATCCATTCATTATGTTCGTTAGGCGAAACATACGTCATCAACTCTATATTTACTGGGATTCTTAATATAAACTCTATACGAAAGATTACTGATCTAAAGATTTTCATCCAACAATCAAGTACAATAGACCAAACTTATCAAAATCACGCATAGGACACATAAGATCACTGACACAAGTATATATCAAATCACTAATAGTCAATCATCACATCTATCAATATCGCCCATAAATCACAAATCAAAACATAACTTTTAATTAACAAATCGTAACGTCGTAAATCCACCAATGATCCTCAAAACATAACACATCATAGAGATTCATCAATCTCGATCCATCCTTAAACATCAATCAAAATTGATTACTTCTTGATCAAAGATAAAGTCATCCACAAAGACCATCAAAATTTAATGCCTTCCAATATTTATTTTCACAATACCCCTAGTTTTAAATTTATTCTTAAATATTAATCACACTTGACTTTTTTCTTAAACAACTAAAATCATCCATAATATACAATCATAAGATATCTTTGTCATACCATCAAAAGGAATAATATCATATCGGAAGTTCGTTGCAGTTTGTGAGACAAACCTGTTATGTATTCACAACACCAGTTTCCCATTAACCAAGCTCATTCTAAGGTATAATCAAGATGTAACATCACACATATAATGATAAAGTGATACAATCACCAAGCATCTTTCCAAAATAACTATCAATCAATACTCTATGACTCGAAGATCATCCTCTATAATTTCCACCAAACTATGATCAAATCTCCAAGATGTTACATGGCTAACACCCTATTCCTCGCATACCCGTGGGTCATATATCTCGATGTATTGTCGGAATTATCTAATCATATACGCCGAGTCTATGAGTCTGAATCCCTTGTAGGGTAATGTTAGGCGAGTTCACTAACCATCGCTTTATAAACCATCCTACTTCGATTTCTCAAGGTTCAGGAACCCAATCAACCAACTAAATAAACGGAAAGAGATATACAATCTCTCAAATTTATCTCAATATAATCACTAAATATTCCTCATTTTCTGGAGCACATCTTCGATATCTTCCACTCAGAGGTGGTTGGTTCTCGTGAATGATTCACATCAACGCAAATCATAAGTCCGAAAGTACCCCCTTGGTCAACTAACCAGGTACGATTAATCCATAGTCAACATCCTCATAGACTAGGATATATCAATCTCCTATTAATTAGGATAGTATGTAGCTAATTCTACCTCTTCGACGTCAACGCAGGTCGTGTACTACAATAAATCAATCTGATCTTGATCATAATACCTACAATATGCAAATCTCAAATAGGCAGTGGACAAGTTTGATTCAAGTTCTGACTCATAAATCTATGCTACAAGGGAAATCAATATTCTCCACAACAGAGTCGAATATGTAACGTGTCCACTAGTTGCCTTCATGGTCAATCTCGACCATGATTACGAATAGACTGGTTGACTATAAGTTATAAAGGTAAACCAAGTCTAAAGAATAACTGGTAGTCGAATATAAATAACAGTATACTATCCAACTAAGCTAGCATATGTCTATACAATCTTAAACAAAGTAATGAATGCAACAACCCAAAAGGTTTGATATCAAGAGAAGTCTATCGCTACCAAGTCCTAATACAACTAAGTCGAGAAAATGACTCTGTACAATTCAAATCCATACCCGAACTCGGTCTACCCAAAAGGTTTGGTATCAAAAAATCTCTCTATAATTCTGAAAATCCCAAATACGAAAATTTCAAAAATTCCAAAACACACAAATAACAGTAATTGTAAACCTCCACAAAATCAGAAAAACACCCAAGTTGCTACTATAAAATCGATGTTCTGATACCAAAATAAATTGGTATTAGGTAAAACTCTATACAAATTCACAAACACGCAAATTTACCTCGTAAACTTATACTCTATACCACTAAATTGATATTAGATAAATTCTACAAAAATCTGAAAATAAACTCCCAAGCTATACTCGTAAACCTTACTCTGATACCACTAAATTGTCACGCACTCATAGGCTCGTGCTTACTCGAAAATCGAGCAGAATCTCACCTATACAGCGAACAATATGAAGTTTTATACATACACTCTCAACACATATATATGACACAACCTCACACATTTGACACCAACAATAATAAAATAATAAAATTCACATCAACGTAGTTATTAATATCTACAAAAAAAATGAATACTAAGCATAATAAACTCTGAAAAATACATCCATCAAAATGAAAGTCAACAAAAATAAATATAAGTTCATTAAAGACATATTTACAAGTCCACTAAATAAAAATACAAAATAAACAAAAAATAAGCATTCTCGACGCTAAGGGACGGGAAGATGGATCCTCTCTTGGTGGCACGAGACGTAGTTATCAACTACCTGAAATAAAAATAGAAGGACGGTGAGTCTAAACTCGAACTCTGCGACTATAGTGGATAAATAAATGCATGATGAAGATAAGGTAAATCAAGCTGGTAGAAATAATATATACAGTCCTCGGAATAAAAGCATAAACAAATGCATAATCATACCTGACAATCCGTATAACTTGTGATAACAAATCCTCATACCAAATCAATAAACTGCTCGTATTACTAAGCAGATCTAGATCAAATAATAAATGTAAATCAAATCCATAAATACATGTCAATTAAATATAACAATTATAGTTCAAATAAATGTAAGATGCATCGTATGCAAATGATGCAATGACATGTATCACCCCTATACACCAATCTAACAACCATCACATCACATTTGTGTGACCGATTGGGCAAAAGTTATGACAATTGTAGACACTTGTACAACCATCTCCTCTGAATGACCAAGTAGATAGGATGTCGGGAGAATCACCTTAATCTCTGAGAGAATTATCTCAATCCCGAACCCCAAGAAAAGGGAGAGCAAACAGGATACTAGGAGAATCATCTCACTCCTACAGGAGAATCACCTCAATCCCGAATCTGAAAAAAAGGGAAAGTACGACCGCTCTATAATAAAGACTCCAAGAGGAGTGTCTCTACTCCAGGAACAAAGGGGGACTGTGACCTCTACCCCATGAGTTTACCTAACTCTCGTAAACAATGGAGAGGTGTCATTATCGACTACAACTCTAACAACTACCACTAATCTTGAGTGGTTGAGTGAAGCACAACAAGACGACTACTCACACTCAGACAACTACTACTACCCCGAGTAGTTGAGTGGGCAGACCACTATATGACTGACGACGACTTAACCACAAGGAAGCCGATAACCGTCAATATGCAATAATACAATATGGTGCATAATATCAATGTACATCAACCCAATCAAGTCAACCATTTAAGCAATCAATACCAATATCCAAACAAATACCTTAATAAATAAACATTTAACTAATCTACTGAGTAGGGTATATCTAATGTCAACCAAATGTTAGATAAGTTACATAATGATTTTAGAGTACTCGCGTATAAGCAATACTCTTTAGATTAGAAAATAAAAGTTAAGACTGTATAATTGAAAATTTAGATTCTTATTCCAAGGTCAAGCACAGAATAAGTATCAAGCAGGAAAACAAGCAGTTTAGATTTAAGGTAAATCAATTTACTCAGATAAGGAAACAACCATGCATTTAAAGATAAACGAAGTTATAGAAGCAAGCAAGAAATACCCGCCTCGTAATGTAGTCTAAGTGTCAGAGAGAATCTCCCACGATCCACAATACGTATCCAAATCAGTGTCTTGTATCAAAGACAAAGTTTAGCTATTTATACAAGCAATAAATTAGCTAAACTAGCTACTATATATAATTAGGATTAAACCTAATTATATCATCCACTTAATTAACCCTTAACCCAATTTAGCTATTAGGTTAACTCACGACATCAATAAATAACAAGAGCCAAATAAGACAGCCTATATAACCATCCAAAGTGATCCAAGATCATCCCATACTAAATCTCAAAAGCAACCCACAATCCAAACTGAAAACACAAATCATACACTAATCAATACCACAGTTAACATAATCCACATCAGATCCACCCTCATCAAATTGGATTTTTAACCTCAACCCAATTCAACATTCAAACTAACATAACCCACATCAGATCCACCCTCATCAAATCAGATTTTTAACCTCAACCCAATTCAACATTCAAACCAAATGTTAATCCATTCCAATTACCACCAAATCACCCAGGGTTAATCAACATGAATCAAATTATACCTAACTCCACAACGTGATCATTATCACACGCCCAAGTACATGAGGTCAAAGAAACAAGCCAACAACTCATACCATCTCAAAAATTGATATCACCATTCACACCATGAAGTCATGGCCTGAAGCATCAAGCCAAATAAAACAAAATCATACCATCCAATATAGGTATCCTACTGTCCATACATGCCAACCAAATAAATCAGAAACTCATCCCAAAAATCAGATTCCACTTCCCTACTCTGTTCGGGAGCAATCTAACAGAACCAAAGCCAACCTCAAACACAACAACCCAGCATCAAATAGAAATAGCAAACATTAATCGAAATACTCACTAATCAAATCTGAAACTCCACTGATCAGAAAACAAGTTCAACAGAAATCTCAAATGATTTACCCTAGAGCTCAACTGCGATCTACAAATCAAGTATACGCCTTACCTGATGATGCGTCGAATCAGCGAATGCATGGACGATGCCCAAGAAACTCCTCCATTGTTCAAATCTGGTAGATCAGACGCTGAGGAAGGGAGTATCAACTGGCACAGTGTTCAGATCTGCCCTAGTAGCTCCGAGAAAACCTCTCCTCATCGTAGATCAAAGGAGTGTTGCGATGACAAGTTCGATTAGGGCATCATTACACAGCAACAATCGCTCATAGCGATTGGGATGAAAGGCGCAAATCACAACTGGTAATAACTCACCTCTAATGTGGTCGGAGGAAGAGAAACTAAGTGGTCGGCTCCGACGATATCACGGGCGGTCGACGGTCCACAACCGAAGAGGGGTTGACGGCAGCCAGGTCCAGAAGAAGGGAGTCGGCTAAGTTAGGGCTACAGCGTGGCTTGAAATCGAGAGGAAGAGTCGCAAGAAGAGGTTTGCGCAATGATGGGCTGCGTGCGGCACAAGGAGAGGAAAAGAAGAGAAATAGAAATAAAAATAGGATTTTTAAATTTAAGGCATATTTGCAAAACGACCCTTCATCTTTTGCCAATAAAATCCAAGCCTTTAAATTTTGATTTTGAACACTTTAACCCGCAAAATTTTTTATATTTAACCAACATAGTTGTATGCAAATTAACGTTTGTGTGTATTTGAACTAATGTTTACTTATTTGCTTTCATCGACTATGCTCGTATATATAGGAGCTTGTCCTTCACTTGGATTATAATATCTGATCCTGTCGGCAAGCGGAGAGGGATATCGTTCGAGCGACGTTGCTGAGCGGATGAATCGTAAGGGAACATGTGGCCAGACCAAAAGTTCGAGCAGGGGTCGAATGCCTTGGAGCCTGAAAGAGAGGGTTGTGTTGGAGGAGCAAGGAGGTAGCAATCCTACATGAGCCGACCCTTATATAGGGTGTGATGCGTTCAGTCCTGTCTAGGCCATCTTTTCTTCATAAAGACCCAATCTTTTGGCAGAGTTAACCGTCCCGAGGGCTAGATTGAGATGTCACACCGTCATTCACCTGTCTTTCTTGTCAGTCCGCCTTTGGCATTAATAGTTGATGTATAGGAGGGTGTGCTTACGGCTAACGTCCATTCCTCATAATGAGGGGATCTTGCGTATCTACACGTACTTATTGTGTCTGATCTTCATTAAATGACTCTAGTTGTTGGGACTTATCCTTGCTCCATTTATCACTCAGCTTCGAAGCACCATCTTGCCCGGCCGATCGGCCGGGGGGCGGGGGCGGGGGCGCGATCAACTGGGGGTCTTTAGAACGAGCTAGCAGGCCGTTCTGCAGAGTTCGACCGTCCGGTCGTGGTCGATCGGCCGACAAGGTGTGGTCGACAGGCGTTCGACTATCTGCAGGTAGCCTGACGGGTGGTGTTACATTTTTATGTACCCGGTCGTCCGATCGGCCAACAGAGTGTGGCCGACCGGCACTCGGTTATTTGAACGCAAGACGTCTGGGGTGGCGGGGTCCTTTTTTGGCATCCGACTATCCGGTTGGCCGACCAGGTGTGGCCAGCCGGCCCCGACCACCAAAGTGTAAGATGAGTCTATGGAGGCTTGATAAACTGGTGCCACCTGACCGACTACCCTTGACCCCGACCCCGTTTGCACGCCCACCTCGAGCCATACTATTAGACCAGTCGAATCGACCCGACCAGACTACCCTGGGCATGTGGTGGCAACAAAAAGCATGATGCGCGTTTGTGTTGACTTTTCTAACTGCTGATATAATGTCCTGATGTCTATCTGATACTATGGTGATTGAGTGATCATCGACAGTAAAGAACCTCTTTGTATGCTCCAAAAACTACTCCCATGCAGACTCACATTCAACTTCAGCTATTGCAAAGGCAACTGGGAGAACATTATCATTATCATCAATCATCGTAGCAATCAACAATACACCCGGATACTTTCCTCTTAGGTGTGTGGCATCAATTCCGATAAGTCTACGCAAATAAGACCTGAGCACCCTTCGGCAAGCACCAAAACCCCAAAAACACCGCTGGAACTGATTGTCACCATTCCTGCATAGTGTCACATAAGTTTCAGAATCTCTAGCTCTTAACTCATGAAGATATTATGGAAGATCTCTATATGCCTCATCATAATCTCTGACAACCTTTTTCAATGCTTTCTCCCTAGCTATGTATGCTTTTCTGTATGATATGGTCACTCCAAATCTAGCTTTAATATCTGATATAATCATACTTGGTTTGTATTATTCATTATGAAAAAATTGCTCTTCAACAAAAAGAAGCAACAAATGATAAAAAGCATGCATGATGATCAACACTTTCCCTAACAGTTCCACATTGGTGTTCTTTTACATATTTTGTAACAGTAAACTCTATTTCCCCCCTTGCTACTACTCTCCATGTACATGGTTGGTTGAAGCACACTGCTTTAACTCTATTTTTTCGGGTGTCAACTGGGTTATATCTCATATGCTTAACCATGACATGTTTGACAAGTGCATTCTTGAATTCTTCTCTAGATGGAAATATCTACCTCACAAAAAATTCATGCTCATCTCTTGCCTCTACCTCTCCAATTGGCTCAGCAAGCAATCGAGAATTCAAAATATAAGGATCTTCAGCTAATGGAAACTCCTCCTCTAAGTCACTGTACTGATCTGGGGGGATTCATATTACTCAATCTGCATATCATCAGCTTGAAATTCTAGTACACTTATACTGGGTTGTAATTCATCTGCATTTCGGATTTCAATTTCTTCCTCCTCACTCCAGGTTGGCTCAAAGAATTCAACAACTTATGTAGAAGAATTCAGACCCTCATCTTCTAGATTACTTGCTTGTTCATTTAGATCAAATGTCAAATTCCTTGTAATTCTATTATCACCATACTGGGAAGATAATGAAATATTATTATTGGCTATTTCTGCTCCATTCTCCATGACAGCATTATCATCAAGAGTATTCAATATCTCAAAGAGAATTTCGTCAACAACATTATCATCCCTGAAAAATAAATTACAATTACATTTAGCAAACTTTGAAAATCATAATCAAGGCCCTAGGTATGAGGGTCTGAGGGCCTGAAATAAAAACAATTCAGGCCCTACAAGGGCCTGAAATCCTTTGATTCAGGCCCTGGGAGGGCCTGAAATCAAAGGATTTCAGGCTCTTCTAGGGTCTGAAAGCAAATGATATCATGCACTCCCAAGGCCTAAAATCCTTTTATTTCATGCCTTCGGAGGGCCTGAAATCATTTTATTCAGGCCCTCCTAGGGCCTGAAGTTCTTTTATTTCAGGTCCTCATATCATTTGATTTCAGACCCTCCTAAGGCCTGATATGGTAAGATATCACCTCTAGGTCGAATTCAAGCATTAATTTATCCTAAGTTTAAAAAATTTCAGAGAACCCTAATTATGTAATGCATGACACCCTTAGAGCCCTTTTCCAAACATAAAATAGTAGAAAGAGTTTATCATGTATAAAACTAGGTTTGATACCATATCAAAGATGACAATCATACGTACATTACTATTTCTATTTGTTACCAAACTGTTGCTTGCTTTGTCTCCTTCAACACCTATCTTCTTCATATGCCTTGGTGATAAATCGAGTTGTGCAAGGTAGAAATATATTTGTACCTTCATGATAAATCAACTTGTGCAAGGTATAAATATATATATATGCTGAGAAAAATTCAACTCCATGGCCATCTGAACCATAAAATATTATTTTACTGATAAAGTGGTTAGGATATCTCGAAAATGTGAATTGAGAAAATCATTTCTTGACGGGAGGAGTATAATAGGAAGTTCACTAAAAGGGATGCACCCTTTGGTAAAAAAGAAACCATGTACGCCTTTTGGTAAATACCAATTCTTGGGTACGCCCTTTGGTAAAAAGTCGAAACATTTATGATCCCACTCATCAAATATAGGGTCGATGAAGCTACCGCGAAAGCTATAGTTCAAACTGCCTCAAAGGTAGGGCATTTCCCATTGATATAGGAATTTCTGTATCAAAAACAATGATATCTCCAATTATAGTTCCTCTGGGATATAAAATATATCTCTTCTCATCATCCCCATAGTGTATGAAACAAATGTATACATTTGGATTAGGGTCGTATTCTATGATTACGATTCTACCAGATATGTCTTTTTCATTCCGTGAAAATCGATTTTATGGTATAGACATTTATGACCTCCTCCTCTATGCCGTGCGATAAATTTAAACAACCCAAAGGTATATATATCCAGAAAAAGAATTAAGCTCATTGTATTGAAATTCATCCCACCTTTTATCATCACATCCAGCTCCATGTCGCGATAGACCTTTAGGAGCAAAAGATGGCATCGCAACCGCAATAGACCTATAGTGTCAAATTATTTTAAGTTCTTAGTGTTAAAGGTCATATCATGGTAATGACAATAAAGATAGACGAAAGAGAATTGGAAGAAAGTGAAATGTCACCACCTTAAAAATAATAGGAACACAATTTATTATAAAAATTAAGTTTGCATCCACCAACTATAAAGACTACGTCGACTATAGATCGCCCCGGCCCCGGCCCCGGCCCCCGGCCAATATACAATGAAAAAGTGATTAATTATCATCTTATATATTTACAATTCGATCCAAAGCTATGACGCATTTTATAGGAATTTTTCTTTCAAATGGAACGCGAACTTTGGAACGTTAGACTTCTGGACCGTTTACCACGAACGCTTCCCGATTAACCTAACAGCCAGTGAAAAATTTTCATAAAACCGAGCCAATCGCTCGAGATTCGACGTTATCCAACCTTGTTAATCAATTTTTTTTACGTAGACTTTAGATCAACCCCGAGAATCAACCCCGGGCAATGATGCAGATCAGCAATTCGATCCCCAACTAGAACGTATTTTGTAAGAATTTTTCCACCGAATGAAAGCGTGAATCCTGAAATGCTAGACTTCTGGACCGCCCGTCACAAACACTTCCCAATTTACTCTGATGACCGATGAAAAACATTCGTAAGATCAGACCGATCGCCCGAGGTTTGACGAACCTTATTAATTATTTTTTACGTAGACTTTAAATGCACTAATCATCTCATATTCTTTGTTATCCAACCTGATTAATTATTCTATTACATAAAATTTAGATTCTCCAATTAGAATGCATAATTATAAAATACTAAATCGTACATTTTAAATACTTTTTGATATATCTAGACGATCAATAAAAAATTTTTATAGATCAAATCGATCCCTCCAAATTTGATATTTTTGATTTATTTTTTTATATATATTTAGAAACATAGATTCATCATTTATTTATTTATTTTTTAATGTAGACTTTAGAAAAAACCTTAGTAAAAACCCTAGTATATAATCGAATTCATCGCCACATAATAAATTTACAAAAATAAACAAAAATCAATTCCTAATGAAATCGAAAAAAAAATATCTTCTTTCTAATTTATCTCTTTGTGAATAATTATGGAACGTTCGATTCAACATATGATCACCACAAATATCTTTCTTTTTAATAGGTAGACTTTAGGAAAAAAGGAAAAAAAATAAAAAAGGGTAGGCTTTGGAAAAACTTGTCCCTTCCATGTCTAAGAGTCAAAACATATATTGACTTTGAATGCTTACATTCGAAAAATGTGACTCCATCCAAATTATACATATTTTTAAATTATTAAAATATCTTTAATAATTTTAAATTTTAGAGTATTAATATCTTCCGTCACATTCCACTTTATGGGAAAAGAATAGCTATCATAATAATTGAAGCAATTAGGCTACGATTTGATCGTCTACCTAATGTTTATCTAAAAGATTGTGATCCACTTCAAGCTTGATCCAAATAATGTTCTCACAATGTAAGATGGAATGTCAACTTCAATTTATAGAAGCAATAATATCCGCGATGTTCTTAGAACGGAACCGATTGGTTCGACTAGTTTGATTGAATCAATAGACGAGCAGGAAATGGTAAACATGGAAAAAGTCATTTACCTTGTGAAGAAGCACTGATCTTGAAGACTTCATTACTCATCTTCATCTCTTGCAAAGGATTCACATTCGGAATCCCAGACCGCATCTTGAAAGGTTTTCGTATTCTGATCGATGGGTAAAACGATAAATTTCATCCAACACAAGAAATATGTTTGTTTCATGTATGAATTATATTTCAGTAAACAAGTGAACCTAAATCACAATAAAATTGCTGATACACAGCCAATATCAATATTTAGGAAGAACATCATGTTTCAAAAATGTAGTTTCTCGCCACTGGTAAAATTTTTTGGAAAGAATATCTATGAATATGGAGGACACTTACCCTTCTTGATACAATTTCTATCACCTTCAAAGTAGAAAATTCTCCAAGAAGCAATCAATTAATTCATCATCAAGCGAAGCGGCACAAGCGTAGTCAGATGGAGGTTGTTTCGAAATTCCATGGAGTGATTTAGCAGAAAAATCCATGTGATCATAATTATCTTGGCACAAACCAAAACCCTAATACAAAACCCATAAAAAATCACTCAGAGATCGCGTAGAGCCAGCCATGATCAGAAAATGTTAACAATTGTTAGAACATAGATCAAAACTACATAGTAGGGAAACACCGCCAGGCCGCCTAGTCCATGTTAATAAGGGAATAATCAAATGATTAATTTCATACTTACCATGTTTAGGCTGTTGTATTGCGTAGATTTGAGTTGTGATTAACTGGAAAGTGGAGGCGGTGTTGATTGTTTAGCTTAAATGACAAAAAAGTTACCTTGGCTTGTTTTCCTTTGAGTGACGGTGTGTGTATAATGTGAGTCCACAGATGAGAATGAAATCATTTAGCCCATTGATCGAATGGGAAAACTCTCATAGTACCTTAATCCTCTTCTCCATAATGCTCAAGTAAATAGTTTGCCGCCAATTCCTCGTTCCTGTCGCAGGCTAGGAATGCTTCGATAACCCGTGCTCGGTCAAAACCCAATGCTTCAAGCTGAATAATGTGAAGTGCATTAGGCAATAGATTTAGCATGCATAATGTATTGCCAATATGGTAGTCCAATTGCAACAAAATAAAGCATACTCGTCCAATGGCCGCCTGTTCTTCGGGTGTGACACTTATGGTGTGAGGCATCTCATCTTGATCAGGCTGATCAAACAGATCCCTGAAGATTGTTTATACTATAAGACTCAAAAAGATTCAAGATATTGGGAATAGTTTGAGACAAAGAAACAACAATGAGTTCACAACTATCATCATGCACTTCTAGTTATATGATAATTTTAATAAAGCTACCGACAATCATGGAGGTATAGGAAAGCTCAGAGCTCAATCTTCAATCCTCAAACCCCGAGAAGCCGAAGACAAAAATGTAATAATGACACTACTATATATTTCTTCTCTGGAAAACTAAATCACCAAGAATGAGCAGTTACTTCCAATCAAAATTTCTGGTCAAGGCAAAGATTTATAAACCAAATATATAGATGATAAATCTGTTTATACTTTACATGGAGCACATATAGACTATAGAATCTCTCTCAAAAGTAAATAAATATCCGGATTTTACATTCTCTTGTTTTGTCAATTTGATTTTTTTTTTTAAAAAAAAATGTGACCTGAATTCATGGGCTTCTCACTTTGAACTTAATTCTATGCCCATTTATTTTTTTTCACTACGACAAGAAAAAAGTATCACAACTTATTGTGAAAAAAATACAATATGCTTATAGAGCTCTAGGTTACTAATAACTCTCACAAATTCCATGGCGTAAAGAGTGCCTGAACACATTAACTATAGCTGTCTATAAAACATAAAAGATAAATAAATTTAATCATTGTTAAGTTGAATGTCTTTTAGATACCATTAGGATATGAGCATCTTAAACATGAAGCACAAAAAAAAACTAAGATTCAACTGGTAAGAAAATTTGAAGCCTGAACGCAATCAACCGCATACTGCTTGATCTTACAAGGGCTTAATGTTTCTTTTACTGAGATTGTACATTCAATGTAGGAAAGACCCACTAGATACTTATAAATTATGCTGCATGGCATCCAATGCAAGGTAACCATGAATTAGAAATAAGAAATTTCTATTAGTCTCAACAACACCATGCCAATAAATTTGAATTACAAAATCATTGACTCACCCTTCAAGACCTTCAATAGGTTCATTCATTAACTGAAGAAACTCTTCATCATGCTCCTGTATTAATCTCAACAGTTGAGGGTTTTGTTTGCTTAATTCCTGAAGCATTGGCTGCAAGCAAAAAGCTACTAAGAAGGATACTATGTTGTAGCAAATCACCTCAGATGAAAGTACTGAACCTGCAATATTTGTGGATTTGCATGAACCATTGCTCTAAATTCTAAGAACTGCAAAAACAATAAGGAAGTTAGAATAAGAAGACTGCGATGCTGAGCAATTGGATGTTAGGAAAGTTCCTAATTCCAAAATACAATGACAGCTCCTATTAGCCAATTAGCAAAGTCTATCAGTTGTTTAAGGACCCAATTACTCCATATTCCAATTAAAGTTTAAATAACTAATAGTGCTAAAGCACACAAGTGCTGACTGATACCCCGTACTTTGGCAACAAAAATTAGACTGGTTACAGGACTGGCCATACAATTCCCATCCAGAGGTTGTAAACTCATATTTTCCTACTATCACCTAGTAGCCATGTGTTTTGAAGAAGCTTCTGTACAGATTATAATTCTCTTTAAACCAGGTATATTAGGAGATATACCATTCAGAATTATGTCAACAAACCTCTCTCTTACATTTAAACTTAGCAAATTGTTTCCAATTGTACAGGATGATTTTCCCTGTGAAAAAAGGATTAAAGCATGAAGCAGGAGTTGACATACTTGTTGGTTATTTCTGAGGAAATCAAGAGATCCACTATTGCCCTGTCACAAAAAAAATGACACTGCTTTTATTCACATACCACACCTGTCAAAACAATCATCGCATAGAAGTAATCAGGTGGATCATTGAACCTGAGGGAACATGTTCAAAGGAGAGGAATTTGGTACTCCAAAGAGAGGCCCTGCAGTAGCCACATCAGCTGTATCAGCACCTTGAGAAGATACCGCAGATGAGGGGAAATGATCGCCTGGAAGTGCAATTTCAGCTGCTATTGGAATGCCCTATCGAAAGATGTAACCACTGAGTATCTTAATTTGGATCATCAGATATTTATAAGTTAATATTGTCAGTTTTGTTGGGGTGTAATGCATGTTATGCACGGATGGCATGTGAACTACACATACAGAATATAGGTATTCCACAGCTCTTTCAGGATTGTTGTAAGCAGCACGAAGTGCACGCAAAATGGTCTCTCTGTCCCAATTGCCACCACCCATCTCCAACAATTGGTTAATTGTTTGTTCCATATTACTCCCTTCAACAAAATTTGATGCAGCTTGGGCATCAAACAGACTGCAGATATATATTTAGGAATTTACATTGGATTTGAAAAAAGAAATACTATGCATGATTCACCTCCAGTATCATAGAATTCTAGACAAATTAGACGAAGCATTTTCTGGTACATATGTGCAGCACAAAGGGTTGAAGAATGAAAGTTTCTACATCAACAGACAAAAAAATCTACTAGTGATGTCAAGAAAAAACCTAAAGAATTAGATAGCTAAGATCCCTAATTCAGAAATATAGGACCCCGACCATCCATATATAGAATCATGTATTAACATGATATGCCCCCTTGAGACGGGCAATCGGCTAATGCATGGGGTGTTGCCACAATGAGATCTGAGAGTCAATTCCTGGCTAGTAGCCAGGTTCATGCCCTCCCCCATGCATTGGTCACTGCTCGGGTTAATAGTCACCCAATCATCAGTACCATCTAGCCATGGTAGTCCTAAGGATGGACTATATAGATCTTGTCCCTTCATTGTTTTTTATACAACAGAATACACTAAAACATGCAATTGTTAAGAATTTAAAATTGAGAAAGATCTATGTCGAAATTGTCTATCAACTTGATGACCACATTCAACAATTATTGCTAATATTCACAATAACTATAGGAAAAAGTTATGCTGATATCGACACGTCAAATAAATATATTTCATGAGTCATATCTCCTCATATTTATATGTATATTTATGTAACATAGTTCACTTTCTATTTTGCATTTACAATAAGAAAAGGAGAACTCTAAAAACCCTTACTGATAATATGAATCAATTGCATAGCTCCAATTATATTTGATAATATGAAAATATGTGCCTTATTTGACCCCAAGTGTTTGCCACACAGCTAGATCCTATCATCTCTTGAGGACCTAATTGACTAATGCCTTTAAATTGTAAGATAATGTTTACGGATTAACCGTTCAGAAGAATTCGTTTGCTCTTGATTGAATTGAATGAGTAATTTGGAACTGAGCTCTGGGAGCCTATTTATAGCCCCGGTCAATTCTATCCAAATGCTGACGTGGCACAATAGGGGCACCCGAGTGCTTGAGGGCGCTTGACACGTGGCTTGAGGGTTATCCGAAGCGTAACATTCGCAAACGGTTAGCTGGTGGATAAAATTAGCTCTCGGGCGCCTGTATGCACAGGTGTGCCTGAGTCACTCGGGCGCCCGTATGCATAGAGGCACCCGAGAACCCGGGCGCCCCTCTGCATAGGGGCGGCCAAGTGACTTTTGGTCAACAACTTGCTGACCAATCTCCAGCAGGTCTTGATGGTGATTTCCGGGCCTTCTAGAGTTGGGCTCACCCGAACCCTCCTTCGGCCTTCTCCTCGAGCGAGCTTCCTCTCGGCTTCTTGTCCCTCGAACGCCGCGCGCGTCCTCGCTCCACCGGCGTACTCTTCCGCAAAACTCTGCGTCCCTCGGATGCACCGAGCCCGTCGACTCCCTTCCCATGCAATCCTTCTCGACCGTTGTGTCTTCCGCTCGACTTCCTGCGCTTCTAAGCTCTTGCACACTTAGACACAGAGATTAAAAACCAACATGACCTAACTTGACTCGGTTGACCACATCAAAACCAACCTGGGGTACTTATAGGCAATTGGTAAACAACAGATAAGGGATGAACTAAGACCAATTCCTAGACATTGATTACTATTAGCAGGAGGCTTTTAAAGAACTTTGAATTCATTACTAGCATTCAAAACAACATGCTTGAATTCCTAAACAAAGATTTTTTTGCAAATCAGTGCCCAACGGAAACAAACAATATAAGAAACTTGCTGGCTTAGAATACCAAAATAATTTCATCGTTGACATAATAAATTTTCCATAACTAGTAAATGCAATAGAAAGGATTAAATAAAAAATACTTGCCTCAAAGCTTATTGGATGTAGCTCCAACAGAGAGAGAAAGAGAGAGAGAGAGAGAGAAAATGGGTTCATATTGTATGGATGTCTTTAAAAACAATTAATAAAATTTATAATTAGAAGAATCCATCAGAGTGGAAGATGTATTATAAAATCTAAATTAATTGATTTGAATATTATTAGTGATATAGTATCCCATAAAGCACAAGAAACATGACTCAACAAGGAAGGGATAAGGACAGGGCACGATAAACTGACGTTGAATCATGTATTGGCAACACAACTTTAAGCCAAAATCTTGCACTAAGCGCATCTAGAGAATTCCAAGTAAAAGGGAAAAAAACTATCGCGAACATAAATACGCTGTAGTGACTATCTCTGAAATTCTCAAAGCATAATGCACTTGAATTGGTATGTACAAATGGTGGAGAATAAAAGTAATAACAATAATAAACACGTACTCTGCATTTGGGCCTTGAGATCTAGCTGGTGCATTTGATGAAATCTCTGCCACACTAAAATAAGATTGTAAAAACGCATTAGTATCAATTGAGAAACTATGGTGGTTATTATAGTGTATTGGAAGAATAGTAGTACAATTACTGAATTAGGAATACTGACATGGGCTGTGCTGGAGCTTCTGATGGCACTTGTGGGGGAGCATCTTTGGGTGCAGGGTGCTGGACTACAGATGTTGCTGATGGCTATCAACACAAGTATCAGATTAAGGTGGTCACTAACTCTTCGTAGTGATACAGGTAATGTAAACAAACAAACAAAAAAAAAAAAAACCTGAGCAGAGGAAGCTCCACTGGTGCTTGCAGCTTTACTCTGAAAGATTTTGAAGTAATAATTACATTAAATACAGCAATAAGAAATCGACATAACCATTACATATGTGGAGGTTGACATAATAAAAACAAGAAATAAAAGAAAATTAAGGAAATATTATAATTAGTCCATTCAGCAGTAATGGAAGTTTATGCTTGGATAATTGTGTTACCAGACATCCAAAAATAATTTTAAAACAAAAAGGAAAGAAAAGAACAATCAGCAAAGCATGTAAACGAGATAATATATATCTAGTTATAAAAAAAATGTACAGGATTAGAAGTAAATTTCTCAAACTTTGAAGATGATATAAGCCTATACTATTTGCATTCATCACATGTGATGTATGCAAACCAGAAGTATCTAGTAGTCTGCAGAATGAACTTATTGGAAGAAAATTTCTAGAAAGAACTGCTTGCAAGCATTTGATTGCCTACAAGATGCTCCCAAGCTACAAAACCATTCTTAGCAAACAAATTGAAAGTGGTAATAGTATTGCACCTATAATTTTGCATGCCATACAAAACCAAAAACAAAATGTGGAACAGTAAACAAGAATATATAAATGCCAATCCTTCAATTTATAATGCAGATTGAGTGAAGACAATTCAGTCCAACCGGGCAGTGTCAGCATAATACATTTAACAAAAAATTGAAAAACAAAATAATATTAGAAAGAAATCACAAAATTTGTAGTTTAGTTATCTAAGCAACGGATACTTCATGTTTATATAACTTCTTTTTGTAAAGAACACTTGCGAGCATCCGACAGTCAGCAACCTACCAACCTCTTATGTACTACTAACTTGTCCAAAAATTTAACAATAGGAATTTGTTCCGAATCAGTAGACAGAGCATAATACTTATAGTGCCATTAGGAACAAACTTCAAATTCACATGATATGAGATTCATGTCGGAGATCGTGAGGTTGGCAAGAGGGGGATAAATTGCCTCTGAATGATATAAAACTATCTCTTGTCTTGCTTCAACAAAGATGGAGGTTAATTCAAAAGAAAAACAATAGCATTAGAAATAATGAGCAAAAGAAACAGAGGCGCAGACAATTTACTTGGTTTGCAACGAGGAAGGTTGCTAATCCAAGGCAAAGTAAAACTTGATCTCCTGATTAACTCCTTGGGGTGGAGAAGTCTCTTAACAAATTTAGAACTCAAAGGAAAACGGAGAAAGCTCAAGAAGAAATTCGTTACAAGTGAATTGATGAAAGTAACTGAGTTCTGGGGTCTATTTATAGCCCTAGTGAAAGTGTATCCAGTTGCTAATGTGGCCCTACACCGGTGCCTGAGTGCACACGGGTGCCTGACGCGTGGCTACAGGGTTATCCTCGCCGCAATGGCCACGAACGACTACTTCTGGATGAAGTTTGGACTCACGGGCGCCCGGGAACACGAGCGCCCAAGTCAATGAGGGTGCTCCCATTGACGGGCGCCTGAATTTGACTCGGGCGCCCAGGTTGACTTTGGTCAATACTTTGTTGACCAATCCTCTGGCATGGGCTTCTAGGTGATCTCGAGCCTTCCAGACTTGGGCTCACCCGAACCTTTCTCCGGCCTTCTCCTCGAGCGTGCTTCCTCCCGGCTTCTCGTCCCTCAGACGTCGCGTGCGTCCTCGCTCCACCAGCGTACTCTTCCGTAGTCCTCCACGTCCCTCGGATGTACCGAGCCCGTCGGCTCCCTTCCTGTATCATCCTTCTCGACCGCTGCGTCTTCCGCTCGACTTCCTGTGCTCCTAAGTTCCCGCATACTTAGACACAAGGTTCAGATACCAATAACACCTAACTTGACTCGGTTGACCACATCAAAACTCACTCAGGATACTTACAATTCACACTCATGCATGCATACTATGTAGGGGTATATTGGTCTCAGAAAGGTGAAGATTCTCATAGGAACAATAAAACTCATAGAGCAAATATACATGAACAATATTTGCAGCAACTAATCTAAGTTGAACGATCAAATATTAGGGATCATTTTGAAATAATTCTCATTTACTCTCTTTGTGCTGTGTTAATTATCAATGCTCACACATTGGCACTCCATGTGGAGAATTGATATTTCTATTGATTCTAAGTAAAAATTTTAGAAATAGCTATGCTCAACACATGGATCCACACCCTTGTTGAAGACTTTCTACATCCATGTCAGACCCTCACGCTCAAGTTTCATAACCTAGATCTCTAGATCTCCGTAAGGAAAGTTAGAAGTGGAACAAAAAAAAAATGGTTACGATGATAAGACTTGAATTGCCTTTTTTTCTAATTCAATAAGGTTCAATAGATCCAGGAAGACTATTAAAGGAATTTTTTCTCACAATAGCTAGAAAGGAGGTCAACTAGCTTGCACTAAACTCAATTCTCCAAAAAAGTGTAAGGCGAGTGGGGATACTATGACCCAAGTAGACAATCCTAGTGCTATAGGTAATTGTATATCCACAGATAATCCATGAAAAGTTTAATGCATGACTTTACTAATTATATAAAGAAGTTTGAAATACTTCAGTACTATGTTATCATGCCAAATGTATAAGCTACATATAGTTACAGTCCAAACTATAGATAAACTAGTGTCCTGGTTAAGTAGCAAAAGATCAGACTCATGTGAAAATAATACAGACAATTAAGGTGAGTACCTTGCTAAGCATGACAACAAGAAAACCATCTTCCTGAACTTTGTTCCCTTCAAGTGTGGTTTCATCTTTCAAAACTTTTCCATTGTGAATTAGCAACTGCTGTCCCCATGGATAGTTGTCTTTCCCTTGAACTTGCTCGATGTTCTTCTTCACAGCTATAATCTGCAAAATTGAAATAAGATATGCAATCCAAGTAAAACTAGATTATTAAAGCTTCTGAAATTAAAGCTGCCTTAAATAGGATCTAGACACGTAGTCAAACAAAATTAGTCAATCAATGGAAACCAAGCTTATCCACTATTCTAGTTTCGGCATAACTCCCAATGATTTTCAAATAAATATTCTTCATGTTTCTAATATGGCAGACAAATGAGCAACTATATGTGCCCTCACAGAACTTTTGATAATTATTAGAGGCTACAACCTGTCCATGGGATGTTCACTCGATTGGAATCTTTCGAAATTCAAAGTTCAGAAAACAGATGCAATTAATACTAGTGTGTAGCAATAAAAAGCACTTAAAATACCACTTCAAGTCAACAAATATCCCAAATACCAGATTTTGGAAAGCCGAAAAAAGATAAACCAGATTCGACCACTCAACGTAAAAGTCAAATGCATTAGCGTTGGTAACTGGCAAATAGATGGCTTCATTATCTGAAGAACATAAATCCGGAAAAAAAATCAAAGAGAAAACAAACCATGGCGAAGGGATTACAGTACCGTATCATTGGGCTGAACTCGGATTTCGAAGTGGGTGCCCTTGAGCGTCTTCACCGTCAGCTTCATGGCGATCGAATCCCTTTTCGCCGCCCCGAGCGCAAGTGCGAGAAGAAGAAGAGTGAACCCTAACTCGAACTCGAAGGAGCAAACTGAGATCTGAAACGTAAAAGAGAGAACAGAGGAGGACATTTTGGCGTGGGGAGAGCCCTCAAAATGTGTTGTTGATTTTAGAAAATGACCCCCCAAAGTTTATATAATTAGTCAAACAGAGTGTTGTAAATTTAATTATTCGGCTTTTGGTAAAAAGTGGACGTTACTTTTTATATTTACTAAACAACATAGTTAATTATATATTTTTGATAAAATTAACTTTTTCTCTCTTTATCTTTTTTCTACTCTTTTCTCTTTCCTCTTCTCTATACCTTCTTTTTTATAAGCATTCATAGATAACATAGTAATGGAGATGAGTAATCAAAAAGACACATGATACAGAAAAATTACATGGCAGGACCCACCAAGCTAGTGACCCGAGATCAGATCGGAGGCTTGAACTCCCGAGACTATCTCGAAAGGATGGAAGAAGGCCCCCCGAGGTCAGACCGGGGATCGAGCTCCTGAGCCTATCTCGGAAGAATGGAGGAAGGCCCCTGAGGTCAGTCCAGGAGATAAGACTCCGAGACTGACTCGGGAGAATGAAACTCAAAGAGCAGCATAGGGGATAGGAGAGCAAAGCTTCAAGTATCCTCCCCTCCTTCAAGAACATGAAACTTAACAGGTAATTATTGCTTGTAACGCATGGTAATGATGACCTTAATAGTCATGGTGGTCGTTACCAGTCATCATGGAGAGGAGAACGGCTGTCAAATAACCAAGAACCAGGAAACGTGGGAGAGGGAGGTGGAGATACGTGGGGGGAAGACGTCAGGTATATAAGATGCTTCGACACCCAGATAAAGGGGGTAAGTTGGAGAACTCGAATACTTTGGTTCCTTGCTTTCCTCCCTAAAAGAAGGGATTCTGACTTAAGCATCGGAGAAGGCTCCACCGAAACTTCTTCTGGTGCATCCTTTTTATGCTCCTGTTAATTTCGTAGGCGCCGACTGTAAAATACGATACCTTACCCTGGGCAAGAAAATTTTTCGGAAAATATTTAGAATTTTTCGGACCCTAGAATGAAGTTGAGGGACTAAGGTACTCAATTTCTTAAAGTTTGGAGGAGCTTATTGCATATAATCTAGGAATTAAGGATGAGATTGCGATTAGACAAAAATTTCTTGGACTAAAATGCAAAATAGCCCCAACCTAAATGCCTTAACCTAATCGGCCGGCTCACTCACCCGCAGCCAACCTTCCCACTCACGCTCGATCGCTCTCTTCCTCTCTGAGACCGAGGCTCTCTCTTGCAGGCGAGCTCGTGCGCGATCGGCGTCCAAGCTTCACCGACGTGGAAACCCCTCTCCTTCACGCGACGCCGGCTACCAAGGTTGCCTTCTTGGTGATTGATCGGCGCTGGAGAGGATTGACGCTCGATTGGGGTTTTCTCCTTATTCGTTGCCACAAGGCGTGGAGGCGAAGTGGGGTGAGCGATTAAGAATAGCTAGGTAAATCTGAGTATGTGGGATTTCGACTTGTCTCCTTTGGATCAACTCGACCTGTTGCTCTAATGGTTATACTACTGGTATTTTGATTTAGGGATTTCACCCGTTCTTCCTTATTCGGCTTCGGCGCGCGATTGCCTGGGAAGGGATCTAGGGTTCTTCAGAGAAGGACGGCGTGTGTAACCACCCAGGTAAGGTTAGGTGATGTATCGATTTTGGAATGGCAGGTTGGTCCGGAGAGTTGCTGTTGCTGGGAGTCAGTTCTGGGAATTTCTGAGAAACTGGTTGTGTTTGGAATTGCAGTGGCTGCGTGAACTTCACTATCTGGTGGAGATTGGTTCCGCTTGTTGTGGGGAGTGACAATTGGAATTGGTTTCGAAGTTGATGGCAATTTGCCTTCTGAGATTTGCTTGGGGTAGAATTGAGAGTGGTTTTCCTCAGCCTTGATTGCCGTGGCTCAGGTAAGGAGATGTTCTCCTCTACATTTTTATCTCTGTTAATTACCCTGTAATGGAGCAGCTTAAGTCTTTATAATCAGTTTGTAGGAATTGATTTGGGTTGGATGTTAGGGTCTTGTAGGGATTGCACATGATACCTTGAGGGATTGGGTTGGGTATTAAACTTAACCCTAATGATTAAGCGGGGTGAATTTTGAATTTGGATTTGGACCAAATTCTAATCACGAGGAATAACTGGAGAACTTCCATTTAATTAGGAATAATTGAAAGGGAAAGGGGAAATAATTAAGTTAACCCTAGAACAGATTAGGGATTTATTAGCTAATTACTAATTTTGTAATAGCTAATTTAAATGTGTTCTTTGCACAGGAACTTGACTAGATCTATTACTGCTTATTATTGGCGGGTGATTATTCCGGCTTGATACGGACTTCACTCTTGGAGGCGGGTACCCTCTGACTTATCTCTTTCGATATTGTCATGTGATTATGCATAGACTGTTATAGATAGCAGTAAGATTATACGCTATCCCTGTTTATTATACCTGTTCTAGATACTTGTTGTCTATCCCTGAGTTATTAAACTTGTTCTGGATACATGTGGTTTACCTTTGAGTTAGTATGTTGTAGTTCCATACAGTCTCAGGTATTGTCATAACTATATGTATGCTTAGAGATCGTGTTGTATCTCCTGCCTTTGACCTTGAGGGAATTGTAGTTTCCAGTCAGTATACCTTGTAGGTTCCCTGTATTTCCTGTTATAGGATTTCAGATTGAGACTTAGTATACTGAGGACTTGGGGAGGGAGGTATGTGTATCTATCATACACCATCCTTGCATTGTTGCATGCCGGCGATCAGCGACTCCCTTGTGGTTGAGCCTAATCGTCTTCCGGCACATGATATGCACACACGGCCACTCATGGGTTAGTGGATACCGCTGGGTGTGTGCATTTGCTCTGTATTGCTCCGCTCGTCCGCTCAGGGGTAGTGGTTTCAGAGCGTGGTAGCAAGCAGGGATCCCTTCTCTACCCATAGACCAGAGAAGATGAGAGAGATATCTCCCCCATATATACATGGGGCGGAGCGATAGCTCCACCAGCATCCTGTCCACTCGGTCACTCAGGAGCAGTGATGGCAGAGTGCTGACAGTGTCACAGCTCTACTTCACTCGGCCGACACAGTATCGCCTGTCTCGGTGGCTTGACTGGAGTTAGGGGGTGACCATGGCATTGCACCATGTGCATATTTTGCATCGTGCATTGTTTGCTGCACTTATTTGCTGCACTTGTTTGACATTGCATATTCTGGAGACTTGTTAACTGTGCTTATATGTCTATTGGTATTCCACTGGTATTTCTTACCCTCTGTACAGGTTAGATGGATTCAGGTATGTATCTACCTAGTAATTTCAGTTCCAGTCTTTCTCTACTGTTGATATGAGACTGTATTAGCTGAACCCTTATTGTTGGTATAACTTTCTATGCATATCTGTTGGGTATTCGCTGAGCTATGGACTCACCCCGTTGCCATACCTTTTATTTCAGGTTGATGCCTGCCAGGAGACCCCTAGCAGCCAGTCCCCAGCTCGAGAGGAGCTTTGACTTTGTTTTAGTTTATATTGTTTTTCGGTTATGGACCCTGTAGTATATACTTTGCTTCCGTTGCCATGTTTTGAACATGTATTTATGTTTTATTCGATGGGGTTGTACTTTTGAGTCCTATGTTGGACTTCGCTTGGTTTTGGTTTTGTTCCTGCCCCCTGGCAGCTCAGGTGAGTTCGTATTTTGGTTTTACGACGGTTATAGTTATATACCTGTTATATCTGCATTAGATTGGAGGCCTGAGGCCATTTAACTACGTGGTTGTGCAAATATAGATATTGTGTATATATATTTATCTGTGTGTTTGTGTAAATTGTCCGCCGGACAGGGGAGGTGCTGTCCGATTTTCTATTGGAACAGCGGCTCCTGGGTCTCGGGGCGTGACAATTTATTTTGGTATCAGAGCTCAGGTTGTCGGATACCTTGAGTGCTTTTGGATTTACGGTGTTTATCTGGTACCAATTATTTTTGGTATTTTTGGTATCAAGCCCAGGATGCGGGATACCATCGATTCGTGGATTTCTCGGAATTTAAATCTGACACTGAACTGGTAGGTGTCAGAGCTCGGGTTAGATGAGTCTACTCGAGTACATTTCGGATTTTCGGAGTCGTTTCACGGCGTGATGTGGACCATGGGACTTGGCGGCGACGGGACATCTCCGGGCAGCAAATGTATGATCTGATAAGGTTAGTGACCTATATCCTTAGTAACCAATGGTTAATATTGTAACAGGTATGACTAGGCGCGGACGTGCCCCCGCACCGGGACGTGGTCGAGGACGGCCACGTAAGTCTACTATTGGGTCTCCGGTGACCAGGTCACCCGAGAGACCGACGGAGACGGGGCCAGTCAGTCAGGGACAGACTCCTCCGGTTGTTCCGAGACCCCCATCTCCACTGCTGTCAGCGGTTCCGACCGTACCACCCGTGACTGCTACACCGTTGATTCCTACAGTATCAGCACCGGTGCCTGCTACTGCTTACTCAGCGGGACCATCTGCGATACCAGTTGCTACACCTGCATCGGTGCCAGCAGTTCCGTACCCGACCGTACCTCTGTCAGCACCACCCACGGCGTACCCAGCAGTACCTACACCTCCAGTGGTGCCCACCGTTGTCTACCCTTCGGTGCCTTCATCTGTACCATTTGCGGGAGCTTCCGCAGCACCCCCAGCAGTACCTACTCCCCCGGCGATGCCTACGGTTAGCTACCCCTCAGTACCGTTCACGGGAGTTTCTGCGGCTCCCTCAGTGGCCCCAGCTCCAGCAGTTTATTCGGCCCCACCAGTGGCCTCAGCTCCAGCAGCTTATTCGGCCCCACCAGTGGCCCCAGCTCCAGCAGCTTATTCGGCCCCACCAGTGGCCCCTGTTCCAGGATTTTTCACAGTTCCATCTACTGTTCTTGGCATAGCACCTTATGCAGCTCCGCTGGTACCCCCTACTACTCCGGCAGAGTGTGCCAGAGCCCGAGCACGGATACCCGCACTAGCAGAGTCGGTGAAAGGCCGATTCACATTATTCCATGGAGGAGCTGATCCTAGGGCTGCCCGTGACTGGTTGGAGACTTTGGAGGGTACGTTTGATTACATGGCTTGCTCCGAGTGGGAGAAGGCGGCGCTAGCCGCATACCATTTACGAGGCGAGGCGGTTACCTGGTGGGCCTCGCGGCGCACGATTATTGGAGAGCAGCATCTCACCTGGGCCGTCTTTAGAGAGGCATTCGAGAGTCACTACGTTCCGTTATCCTATCAGATGACTCAGCGACAGGAGTTCCTGACTCTGCAGCAGGGGACTCGCACGGTTATGGAGTATAGCGCAGAATTCGACCGGTTGGCTGAATTCTGCCCCGAGCTGGTTACCGAGGATAGATCCCGGATGATCCACTTCACTAGAGGACTGGCTGCGTATATCCGACTCAAGCTTGCCGGATTTAGTACTGCATCTTACAGTGAGGCTTTGGAGAGAGCCCTTTTGATCGAGATGACACAGCAGGAGGTGAGTGCGGAGAGGAAAAAGGGAAAAGAGTCAGCTCAGAGTGCATCTCAGACTCAGCCACAGCAGACCTCCGGACAGAAGCGTGGCAGTCAGGGACAGTCAGCTCAGAGCACTTCTGGGGCATCTGGTAGGCCTCAGAAGTCTGGTCGCTACTCTAGAGGTTCTTCTCGGCATTCTCAGCAGCGTCAGCAGAAGAAGACCAGCGGTAGTTTTCAGTGCACCTTGTGTGGTTCCCGTGAGCATTCCATGACAGACTGCCCTGTGGGGCATCCAGTGTGTTTCTACTGCAGGCTCCCGGGACACATGAGTAGAGACTGTGCCCTGAAGGCACAACACGAGGGGACTGGAGGCACGGGCCAGAGTGGCCATACCGCATATAGTGGCCATACCGCACATAGTGGTCATACTGCACAGTCAGGACCACCGCGAGGAGGACGGAGGACCCAGCATTCTTTTCGTCCACCCCAGACAGTCACTCCAGCAGTGGTTTATGGTATGCCTGGGTATGAGCACATCAGTACTCCAGCAGCATCTCAGAGTTCTGTCTCGGCACCCTCGCAGCAGTATATGCCACAGCCTCAGTACTATCCGAGTTATCAGTCGGCACCGTATCAGCCTCAGACTGCGGTTGTAGCACCGGTACCCCAGCCTCTGCCACCACCGCAGCCACAGCAGTATCCTCCTCTTCCTCCACCACCAGAGTCAGGACGAGTTTTCGCCGTTACACGAGAGGAGGCACAGAGGGCGGACGGATCCGTATTTCGCGGTATTATCTCCTTATATTCAGTATCTGCAGATTTATTAGTGGATACTGGTAGCTCGTACTCGTTTATTTCACGATTATTCATGGCTAGGATTGGTAGGTTACCTACCTCTATAGCACGACAGCTATCTGTGTCTTTACCATCTGGTGAGACCTTGTCTATCACTCAGGAGGTCCGAGGATGTCCCTTGGACTTCGACAGTATGATTCTTACTGTAGATCTGCTTGTACTGGAGATGGTGGATTTTGACATCATTCTCGGCATGGATTGGCTCACAGCGTACCATGCCACAGTGGATTGTCGGACGAGGGTGGTCACTTTCAGACCTCCGGACCAACCCTCGTGGGATTTCACCGGCATCCGAGACGACGGCATATCAGTTATTTCTGCGCTCCAGGCGCAGAGATTGCTAGCCCAGGGTTGTTCTGGCTTTCTATTATCCATGATCAGCGCAGACGATAGCAGTAGCACATCTCTTCCAGATGTTCCAGTGGTTCGAGAGTTCTCTGACATCTTTCCAGAGGAGCTACCCGGTCTTCCTCCCAGGAGACAGGTTGAGTTCACTATTGAGCTGATACCGGGGACTTCGCCGGCATCGAAAGCTCCGTATCGTATGGCACCGAGGGAGTTGGATGAGCTGAAAGTCCAACTCCAGGAGTTATTGGACAGGGGATTCATCAGGCCTAGCGTTTCACCTTGGGGCTCCCCAGTTCTCTTCGTGAAGAAGAAAGACGGTTCTTTGAGGTTGTGCATCGACTACAGACAGTTGAATGCAGTGACCATCAAGAACAAGTACCCCCTGCCACGGATTGAGGATTTGTTTGATCAGCTCAGAGGCACTTCAGTGTATTCTAAGATTGATCTGCGATCCGGATATCATCAGTTGAGGGTCAGAGAGGCAGATGTCCAGAAGACAGCGTTCCGCACCAGATATGGTCATTATGAGTTTTTGGTAATGCCATTTGGGCTTACCAATGCTCCAGCGGTGTTCATGGATCTGATGAACCGCATATTCCTGGATTACCTAGATCAGTTTGTGATTGTCTTCATCGACGATATCTTGATCTATTCACGTTCTGAGCAGGAGCACGCGCAGCACCTTCGCATTGTTCTGGAGATCCTCCGACGGGAGTGCTTATATGCGAAGTTCAGCAAGTGCGCGTTCTGGCTACACTCAGTTGGTTTTCTGGGCCACGTAGTTTCCAGTCGAGGTATTTCAGTAGACCCACAGAAGATCGAGGCTGTCACCAGTTGGGAGCAGCCGAAGTCTGTTCAGGAGATTCGCAGCTTTTTGGGACTGGCCGGTTACTACAGACGATTTGTAGAGGGATTTTCGAGCATAGCTATGCCGCTGACACGCCTTACCAGGAAAGGCGTGAAGTTTTCATGGTCAGAGGCTTGTGAGTCTAGTTTCCAGGAGCTGAAGCAGAGATTAGTGTCGGCACCCGTCCTCGTTCTTCCATCAGGAGAGGACGGATTTGTGCTTTATACGGATGCATCTTATCAGGGATTGGGCGCCGTTCTGATGCAGCACGGGCGGGTAGTGTCTTATGCTTCTCGACAGCTGAAGGAGCATGAGAAGAACTACCCAGTTCATGATTTAGAGTTTGCAGCCATTATTTTTGCGCTGAAGATCTGGAGGCACCACTTGTATGGGATCACTTTTGAGATATTCACGGATCATAAGAGCCTCAAGTATCTTTTCACGCAGAAGGAGCTCAACCTCCGACAGAGGAGGTGGATGGAGTTCCTGAAGGACTACGATTGTACCATTAGCTACCACCCTGGAAAAGCTAATGTCGTTGCTGACGCCCTGAGTAGGAAGTCCAGAGGAGTACTAGCCTCCCACCGAGTACTGGTTACCGAGATCGTCCAGAGTTTCTCAGAGTTGGGTCTAGAGGAGCAGGGTCAGACTGAGAGGGGTATTCTGGCGACCATTGTTGCTCAGTCTTCCATCCGGACGAGGATCAGAGAGGCTCAGGCCAGTGATCAGCACCTGCAGTCCCTCGGCAGCCAGTTAGCGTCAGCACAGCAGTCTGAGTTCACCAGAGATGACGAGGGTGCTCTCTACTTCCGAGGGAGACTTTGCGTACCCGAGTCACATCCGGTCCGAGAGGAGTTACTCCAGGAGGCTCATCGCTCCCGATTTGCCATCCACCCGGGCGGGACCCGTATGTACCGAGACCTGAGGCGTTCCTACTGGTGGAACGGCATGAAGAAAGACATCGCGGATTTTGTAGCTAGATGCCTAGTTTGCCAGCAGGTTAAGGCCGAACACCAGAGACCTGCTGGACTACTTCAGAGGATTCCCATTCCCGAGTGGAAGTGGGAACACATTACTATGGATTTCGTGGTGGGATTGCCTAGGACCAGACGGGGCCTTGACGCGATTTGGGTGATCGTTGACCGATTGACCAAATCCGCGCACTTCCTAGCTATTCGGAGGACCGATTCATTGGACAGATTAGCAGAGCTATATTACAGAGAGATCATCAGATTACACGGCATACCATTGAGTATCATCTCTGACCGAGATCCGCGTTTCACCTCACGTTTCTGGCAGAGTCTGCAGAAGGCCATGGGTACCGAGCTCAGATTTAGTACCGCCTTCCATCCGCAGACCGATGGTCAGTCAGAGCGTACGATCCAGACCTTGGAGGACTTACTTCGAGCTTGTGTTATGGATTTCGGAGGCAGTTGGGAGGATCATCTGCATCTTGTCGAGTTTGCCTACAACAACAGCTATCATGCGGCTATCCAGATGGCCCCGTATGAGGCGTTGTATGGTAGGCCTTGTCGGACACCCACCCTCTGGGAGGAGGTTGGGGAATCCCAGCTGTTAGGACCTCAGAGAGCCCAGCACGAGGCAGAGTTAGTCCGTACCATCAGACGCAGGATATCTGAGGCGCAGGATCGTCAGAAGAGTTATGCCGACCGGAGACGGAGACCTCTGGAGTTCTCCGTAGGTGATCATGTATTTCTGCGAGTTTCACCCACGAAGGGGGTGAAACGATTCGGTCTTCGAGGTAAGCTTGCTCCGCGTTACATCGGTCCGTTCCAGATTCTGGAGAGGGTTGGAGCAGTTGCTTATCGGTTGGCTCTTCCACCATCCATTACCGGTGTACATGATGTATTTCACGTATCTATGCTGAGGAAATACATGCCAGACCCTTCACACGTGTTGTCGGATGTCTCAGTTCCACTTCAGCCTGACGCGACTTACGAGGAGATTCCGGTACGGATTTTGGGTCACCGAGAGCGTCAGTTGCGGAACAAGACAATCCGGCTTGTTAAAGTCGGATGGCAGCATCACTCAGATGAGGAGGCTACCTGGGAGCTTGAGGATGTCATCCGAGCTCGTTACCCCCACCTATTCACTTGAGGTATGTGTGATTAGTTACTGTTCAGTATTTATATCAGCATACTTCTTGATAGTGTTTACTATAATGGATATCGAAATTTGGGGACCAAATTTTTATTAGTGGGGGAGAATGTAAAATACGATACCTTACCCTGGGCAAGAAAATTTTTCGGAAAATATTTAGAATTTTTCGGACCCTAGAATGAAGTTGAGGGACTAAGGTACTCAATTTCTTAAAGTTTGGAGGAGCTTATTGCATATAATCTAGGAATTAAGGATGAGATTGCGATTAGACAAAAATTTCTTGGACTAAAATGCAAAATAGCCCCAACCTAAATGCCTTAACCTAATCGGCCGGCTCACTCACCCGCAGCCAACCTTCCCACTCACGCTCGATCGCTCTCTTCCTCTCTGAGACCGAGGCTCTCTCTTGCAGGCGAGCTCGTGCGCGATCGGCGTCCAAGCTTCACCGACGTGGAAACCCCTCTCCTTCACGCGACGCCGGCTACCAAGGTTGCCTTCTTGGTGATTGATCGGCGCTGGAGAGGATTGACGCTCGATTGGGGTTTTCTCCTTATTCGTTGCCACAAGGCGTGGAGGCGAAGTGGGGTGAGCGATTAAGAATAGCTAGGTAAATCTGAGTATGTGGGATTTCGACTTGTCTCCTTTGGATCAACTCGACCTGTTGCTCTAATGGTTATACTACTGGTATTTTGATTTAGGGATTTCACCCGTTCTTCCTTATTCGGCTTCGGCGCGCGATTGCCTGGGAAGGGATCTAGGGTTCTTCAGAGAAGGACGGCGTGTGTAACCACCCAGGTAAGGTTAGGTGATGTATCGATTTTGGAATGGCAGGTTGGTCCGGAGAGTTGCTGTTGCTGGGAGTCAGTTCTGGGAATTTCTGAGAAACTGGTTGTGTTTGGAATTGCAGTGGCTGCGTGAACTTCACTATCTGGTGGAGATTGGTTCCGCTTGTTGTGGGGAGTGACAATTGGAATTGGTTTCGAAGTTGATGGCAATTTGCCTTCTGAGATTTGCTTGGGGTAGAATTGAGAGTGGTTTTCCTCAGCCTTGATTGCCGTGGCTCAGGTAAGGAGATGTTCTCCTCTACATTTTTATCTCTGTTAATTACCCTGTAATGGAGCAGCTTAAGTCTTTATAATCAGTTTGTAGGAATTGATTTGGGTTGGATGTTAGGGTCTTGTAGGGATTGCACATGATACCTTGAGGGATTGGGTTGGGTATTAAACTTAACCCTAATGATTAAGCGGGGTGAATTTTGAATTTGGATTTGGACCAAATTCTAATCACGAGGAATAACTGGAGAACTTCCATTTAATTAGGAATAATTGAAAGGGAAAGGGGAAATAATTAAGTTAACCCTAGAACAGATTAGGGATTTATTAGCTAATTACTAATTTTGTAATAGCTAATTTAAATGTGTTCTTTGCACAGGAACTTGACTAGATCTATTACTGCTTATTATTGGCGGGTGATTATTCCGGCTTGATACGGACTTCACTCTTGGAGGCGGGTACCCTCTGACTTATCTCTTTCGATATTGTCATGTGATTATGCATAGACTGTTATAGATAGCAGTAAGATTATACGCTATCCCTGTTTATTATACCTGTTCTAGATACTTGTTGTCTATCCCTGAGTTATTAAACTTGTTCTGGATACATGTGGTTTACCTTTGAGTTAGTATGTTGTAGTTCCATACAGTCTCAGGTATTGTCATAACTATATGTATGCTTAGAGATCGTGTTGTATCTCCTGCCTTTGACCTTGAGGGAATTGTAGTTTCCAGTCAGTATACCTTGTAGGTTCCCTGTATTTCCTGTTATAGGATTTCAGATTGAGACTTAGTATACTGAGGACTTGGGGAGGGAGGTATGTGTATCTATCATACACCATCCTTGCATTGTTGCATGCCGGCGATCAGCGACTCCCTTGTGGTTGAGCCTAATCGTCTTCCGGCACATGATATGCACACACGGCCACTCATGGGTTAGTGGATACCGCTGGGTGTGTGCATTTGCTCTGTATTGCTCCGCTCGTCCGCTCAGGGGTAGTGGTTTCAGAGCGTGGTAGCAAGCAGGGATCCCTTCTCTACCCATAGACCAGAGAAGATGAGAGAGATATCTCCCCCATATATACATGGGGCGGAGCGATAGCTCCACCAGCATCCTGTCCACTCGGTCACTCAGGAGCAGTGATGGCAGAGTGCTGACAGTGTCACAGCTCTACTTCACTCGGCCGACACAGTATCGCCTGTCTCGGTGGCTTGACTGGAGTTAGGGGGTGACCATGGCATTGCACCATGTGCATATTTTGCATCGTGCATTGTTTGCTGCACTTATTTGCTGCACTTGTTTGACATTGCATATTCTGGAGACTTGTTAACTGTGCTTATATGTCTATTGGTATTCCACTGGTATTTCTTACCCTCTGTACAGGTTAGATGGATTCAGGTATGTATCTACCTAGTAATTTCAGTTCCAGTCTTTCTCTACTGTTGATATGAGACTGTATTAGCTGAACCCTTATTGTTGGTATAACTTTCTATGCATATCTGTTGGGTATTCGCTGAGCTATGGACTCACCCCGTTGCCATACCTTTTATTTCAGGTTGATGCCTGCCAGGAGACCCCTAGCAGCCAGTCCCCAGCTCGAGAGGAGCTTTGACTTTGTTTTAGTTTATATTGTTTTTCGGTTATGGACCCTGTAGTATATACTTTGCTTCCGTTGCCATGTTTTGAACATGTATTTATGTTTTTATTCGATGGGGTTGTACTTTTGAGTCCTATGTTGGACTTCGCTTGGTTTTGGTTTTGTTCCTGCCCCCTGGCAGCTCAGGTGAGTTCGTATTTTGGTTTTACGACGGTTATAGTTATATACCTGTTATATCTGCATTAGATTGGAGGCCTGAGGCCATTTAACTGCGTGGTTGTGCAAATATAGATATTGTGTATATATATTTATCTGTGTGTTTGTGTAAATTGTCCGCCGGACAGGGGGAGGTGCTGTCCGATTTTCTATTGGAACAGCGGCTCCTGGGTCTCGGGGCGTGACACCGACATCTTCTCCCCATCATCGTCATCGTCGGCTACGATTTGGTGATTCGTCATCCCCGTCGTTCACTTCCGGAAGAAGTTTTTGGCACCGTCTGTGAAAAACTAGTCTAAGCGTCAGAAGGAACATTGCGATGGTGGAACCAGAGGAACAACCCATCATTTTGACACGAGAGGAGTTGGGCCGCTTAATCGTCAATGCCGTCAGAGGAGCACTGGAGCAACATCAGATTAAACAAGCCGCCTCTCAACAAGCGACCTCGATGCAGACCGAGATCCTAAGGGTGACAGCCTCACGCAATTGGAATCGAAGATCCGTCTCGCCGCGAGGAGGGTTGGCAATGATGGCCCTGGGGTACAGACGAGTTTCCATAGGAGAAATGGAGAAGGCGCATTCCGCCGCCTCCAGCGTTCTACGGCATGAAGATGGACAAGGGAAGAGCGAGGCCGCCGAGGTTCTCCTAAAGTTCTCGTCTACGCCTTTTGCTCCGGACATCATAATAGATCTCATGCCCAAGTAATTTCGTGGTCCAGGAATTGCGGGTTATGATAGGAAAATGGATCCATAAGACCATATCTGCAAGTTCGAAAACGCGAGCATGTTACACTAATACACAGATGGTGTGAAGTATCGGGTGTTTTTGAACACACTATCGGAGGCCGCCCAAAGATGCATTCAGAGGCTACCTCAAAACTCGATAAACTCTTTTCTGGAGTTTAAAATCGTCTTCCTACATCACTTCGCCAACAACCGGTGATACCATAAAACAGCTTTAAACATGTTTGCCTTGAAACAGAAAAGCAAAGAGCCGTTGAAGGATTATATCCAACGGTTCAATCGGGTGTCGCAGGAAGTGACGAGTGCCACCTCAGAGATCCTCATCAGCGCTTTCGCGCAAGAACTCTCTGAAGGAGATTTCTTTCGGTCGTTTGTGAAGAAATCACCGGCCAGCTTCGAAGATTTATTAGGGCGGTGGGTCTAGCATGTTAACGTGGAGGAAGTGCAGTATGCCCGTCGAAAAGATTCAGCAGGAGTCCCTATCCAAATCTCGGTACGATTTGAGAGGAGAGAACCACCCACTCTTACCCGAGCAAAGGACCCTCGCTCCGGGAAGGATTACTGGAATGACAAGAAGAAGTTGGCAGAGAGGGTAGACACTGAAGGACCTGAACCGCCGAATAAGTATTGTGACTTCCATGGCAGTACAACCCACTCCACGGAAGAGTGTTACACCTTGAGGAAGAGGAGATCCAAGGATGCGGATGCTAAACCACGCAAAAAGTAGCGCAAGGCGGGGTATCGACGAAGGTCTCCTCACTGAATCCCTTCCCCTTATCGACGACAGCTGGGGGAGGATAGATCCAGGCACTGGTCTCGATCGCCCTTGAGAGGAAGAAGCTGGGAGAGGGTGCTCCACCAGTCTATCTCCTTGAAAAGAGATCCTAAGAAAGGTAAGGCTCCGGCTCGTGGACCTCCATCGGGCAATGTGGGAGTAATCTCAAGATGTCCGATCAGAGGAGACTCCTATTGGGTAAGGAAGACTCATACCCGCAGGCTGGAAAATTATGCCATCAGGACTGATAGGGAGAAGCACCGGGGCCCTGTCATCTCCTTCAGACCTAACGATCCGGAGGATGTTGAAGTCCCTCATGAAGATGCACTGATAATTCTTGCCCGTATAGCCAATTATAAGGTTAAACGTATTTTCGTGGAGACAAGTAGCTCCGTCAACATCCTGTACAAGGCGGCGTTAGACCAGATGCAAGTCAACGAAGATAAATTACTCTATGTCTCCACTCCGCTCTTCGGCTTCACCGGATACCGAGTATAGCCGATGGGATAGATCACGTTGTCCCTGTCGTTGGGGGATGACACCCTACAAAGCACAAGGAGAACTCCTTTCATGATCGTAGATGCCTCGTCGTCGTACAATGCTATTTTGGGGAGATCCGATGCTCAGCTTATTTCAAGTGGCGGTCTCAGTCTATCATCAGAAGATCAAATTTCCGGTAGGAGAGCAGGTGACAGAAGTTAAAGGAGACCAACTATCTTCCCGGCGATACTACAGTGGGGAAGTTAGGACAGAAGCTCACAAGAACACGAGGACCCATGAAGCTTTGCAAATCGACTTGGTCAATCCCCAAGCAATGGAAGGAGCCAAAGAGGAATGTAGGGAGGTGCGAGATAAAGCAACTGTCCGACTAGCTGCGTACCGCCAATGTATGTAACAAGTGTACAATCGTCGAGTGATCACTCGGACTTTCCAAGTCAGGGATAAGATCTGGAAAAGAACCAAACCAATCGGCGACACTGGAAAACTCGAGCCTCAATGGAGTGGGTCTTATATCATCGTCAAAAAAGCTTGCAGGAGGTAGCTATTATTTACAAAATGCTAAAGGCAAAAGGTTGGAGAGACCATGGAATGCAAGTCACCTCCAGCCATATCGCTCTCGGTGAGCCGAGGGTAACACATGTATTTGTAAACCTATTTGTATTTCCTTGAAGCTTGATCAATTAAAAAAATAGAAGAGATGTCTCACTAAGACCAAATGGAATAACTCGAGTTCCTACCATCTTGAGGTCCGAGGATGCCCAAGATGTGTAGACCTGACCGAGATGCTGAGGATGCCTGATAAGTGTCATTTTGTTGATTATTTAAGGTTCTAGAATCTATTTTTGACTCATGTTTTACTTGCTTAATGGTGGATTTACCCTAGATTCTAGGATTTGCATCCTTTTTGGACCTAATTGCAAATTTGGATATATTTGAGTTGTTTTGTCACTAAATTTTTGATCTACTTTTGTAGGCTTGAAAGGATCATGGACCTAGATCATGTTGGGTCAAAGTTGAGTCAAAAGTGGACTGATCAAGTGATCAAGCGTTGACTCATATGGACCGTCCGATATAAGAACGGTTAGATCTAGACCATCTGACAACTTCTGATCAATTCGAGCTAGGATTAAGGCTAATCAAACACTTGGATCAAGATCTGAAGATTTCAGCCCAATCGGAGATCATCTAGCCGTTGGATCACGATCAGAGAGATCTAGACCATTCATTCAAAGATTAGCTTGATCTGAGCCATCCGTTTTGAATCTGGCAGATCCGAGCTACCCTGAGGATGATCCTGACCCTAGATCAAGATCTGGGAAGTTTGAGTCAAATCGGACGAAGATCAACCGTTGGATGGAATGTAAACGATCTCAGCCGTTCACTGTTCAACTACTTAAACAGAATTCCTCTGCTTCAGCCAGGGTTGCGTCTTCGCAGCTCAGTTCTCATTTTCTTCATTTCTTCTTCATTTCTTCGGTGATTTCTTCCATTTGAAGGCGTGGCCACCTCGAATTCGACCTTGGAGCAAGATCTGAATCATTGGAAGAAGCTTTAATGGAATTTCTATCTCGGATTTGCATCAGAACAGGGGTTGAGTGAGGGTTTCATCAATTTCTGATTTCTGATCAAATTGATTATGATTTTGTGTTGTTTTCTTCAATCGGAGCTATATGGAGGGTCTCTGGAGAACTCTGATCATCAACCAATCTTCCTAGCAGTCCTTCATCGCCGGATCAAAGAGATCGGATTGGATTTCCAGCTGCGTGCAATCTGGGAGCAGATCTGAAGTTGAAGCCATTTTTCCATTGATTTGCAAGTTGAAGGGGTTCTTGGCTTGCCCTTGTGTGACGAACAAGGAGGTCTTGAAACATGGGAAGGATCGAGACTTAGTTTCCTATTGAATTTCTTTTGTTTAGCTGTAATTGCAAGTTCTGCTTTTATTCCTGTTTTTGTTTCGTATCAGCAGCTGTCTAATTCCTTTTTCTGAATTGTTTCAGCAGTAATTAGGTTTCATTCTGCAAATAGATAGCTAGTGAACTTGTTCAAGGATCAATTTTATTCAATTTCAGTCCATCTTCCTGTTTAAGTGTTTGTGTTTCAGTTTGATTAGTTTTTCCTGCGTATCAAGTTTTCTTCCTGGGTATCACTTTTGTTTACCTGCATTTCACTTAGTTCTTTTGAATTGAGATTGAACCTTCGTTTGTCCTCTGAATTTACATTGCAATTTGTTTCTATTACAGTGAATCTGGTTTCAATTGTGCGTGCCAATTTCAGATTGCTTACCAACTCAATTTCTACAATTTCAGCTCAAGTTTTCTTTTAGTTTTAGCTTCTGAATTTAATGCCAAGTAAACCTTAGATTTTCTTTAAGCTTGTCTGAACTTGGATTAGAGATTCGAATTTAGCTTGCAATAGCTAGTTCTGCATTTGATTAGTTTGGTCTTGAGTTGTTGCTTTACCTTCATTCGCTTTTGTAGTCAATTGTTGCTGAAGTTTTCCTTTCATTTGTTGGCTTCAAATTAGTGATTCGAGTTCAGTTTATCCTTGTTTATTTTCATCATTCAGTTTGATACTGCATTCATGCATTTCGAGTTATTAAGCTCTGCATTTCATTCATGCAATAGTTTGTTTCTGAATTTTGCATTAAGTCTGTTTGTTTCAAATTTGATTGTGTTACATCAGTAGTTTCACATTAGTTGAAGTGCTGCTCTTCTTGTAGTAAGTAATGCATCAAAACTGCAATTAGTTTCAGTTTCGGCACATAGAATTCTCTTCCTGCGTATCAAGATTGCTGAGTTTGCATGTTGTGTCAAGATCAGTTCTGCACTGAGTTTGATGTTGATTTTCTGCATTGGAGTTGTTGCTTCGTTTATGCATTAACTTCTTCATCAGTTAGTTCTTGCATTGATCAGTGACTAGGTTTCGAATCGCTTCCTCTATCCTTGCATACCATTTCATTGATAGTTATTTTCAAGGCTAAATTGATTACGTATATTTCTTGTACTTAGTGTAATATTGGCCCATAAGTTTGTTCTTTTGTACTTCAAGTTGTTTCATTGCTGCCCTTTATATCAAGTTTGTTACCTTAGTTTCTCATTGAATCCAAACCCAAATCTTATCTGAAACCCAAAAAATATAAACGACACATACATTCAAGCTCGAATCAAACCATCTCAACTAGCCCTAGGAAAAATACGACCTGTGGCCCCTTTACTACGCTTTTATTCTTTGATTGCAAAAAGGGATTCCAGCTTTATAAATATCTAAATTTGAGACCCACTTTCGTGACACCTATTCCGTGGCCATCAATGCCCAACCGGGAGCAACCCAAGATCCTACCATCTTGAGGTGCTGAAGATGCCCAAGATGTGTAGACCTGGCCGAGGTGTTGAGGATACCCGGCCGGGAGCAACCCAAGATCCTACCATCTTGAGATGTCGAGGATGCCCAAGATGTGTAGACATGACCGAGGTGCTGAGGATGCCTGGCCAAGAGCAGCCCAAGATCCTACCATCTTGAGGTGCCGAGGATTCCTAAGATGTGTAGATTTGACCGAGGTGCTGAGGATGTCTGGCCAGGAGCATCCCAAGATCCTACCATCTTGAGGTGCCGAGGATACCCAAGATGTGTAGACTTGATCGAGTTGCTGAGGATGCCCGGCCGGGATCAGCTCAAGATTCTACCATTCTGAGGTGCTGAGGATGCCCAAGATGTGTAGACCTGGCCAAGGTACTGAGGATGCCCAGCTGAGAGCAGCCATGATCCTACCATCTTGAGGTATCGAGGATGTCCAAGATGTGTACATCTAGCTGAGGTGCTGAGGATGCCCGATCGGGAGCAGCCCAAGATCCTACCATCTTGAGGTGCCTAGGATGCCCAAGAAGTGTAGCCTGGCCGAGGAGCTAAGGATGCCCGGCTGGAAGCAGCCCAAGATCCTACCATCCTGAGGTGTCGAGGATGCCCAAGATGTGTAGACCTGACCGAGGTGTTGTGGATGCCCGGCTGAGAGCAACCCAAGATCCTACCATCTTGAGGTGTCAAGGATGCCTAAGATGTGTAGACCTAACCGAGGTATTAAGGATGTCCGGTCAGGAGCAGCCCAAGCTCCTACCATCTTGAGGTGCCGAGGATACCCTAGATGTGTCGACCTAGCCGAGGTGCCGAGAATGTCGGGCCGGAAGAAGCCCAAGTACCTACCATCTTGAGGTGTCGAAGATGTCCAAGATGTATAGACCTGGCCAAGGTGCTGAGGATGCCAGGTCATGTTCTTGCCGACACAAGAGAACAAGAATACACCAAGTACCTGCCTCCACTTTAACATTAGATCGCACGGTTGCAAAGAAGTTTATAAGGAGGAAGCAAGAGGCAACATGCAACATGCAACATAGTCACAATTCATATGTTGTAAAACAAGGTGCAAAACGTAAAAAGTTTTCATTCAAAAGATTGGTCTTACATACTCAAGGACATTCCAAAAAATATATATATACAAAATATATACAAAGACAAAGGGGGTACTATAGCTCCTTCTCCTTCGCCAAAAGCTCCTCCCAGACTCGGCCGACACTGAGGAAGCCCAGGTTAGTATCCGGCTTCAATGCATCGGCTTGCCGAAGTTGTTGGACAACTCCATTGAAGCCCTGCTTGAGCCACCTCAACACTTAGCCAACCAAAATATCGCCAAATTCATCAAATTGGAGAAATTTGTCCTTGAATCCTACCTCTACCTCCGCCTGTCGGGACTCCTCGTCAGCCTTATACTTCTTAAATTATTCTAAGGCTCGATCCCGAGCAGTCTTTAGCTTAGCTGCTTCAGAGGATACTTGATCCCGGGCCGCCAGTGCCTCCTCGAGCTGCTCGGAGGTGGTCGAGAGATGTGACTTGGTTCACTTAAGGTCCTCCTGTAGATCAGATACGTGAGCAACAGTAGCTTGTATCACTGCTTCCTTCTTTGCCAGCTGGTCCGCTTGCTCTTGAATCTGATCATTAAGGGCCTCGATTGATGACTCCAAGAGACAGACGTCTTCCAACAACTTCGTCTCCTGAGCTTGGAGTCGCCCCGTCTCTTAAGTTAGTTGACTCACCTCTGCAGAGAGGGTTGTCGCTCTCTCTAACAGGAGACGGTCCCGGTGACGGGCACTGTGTAGAGACGACTCGGAGGCTAAAAGGGTGTTTAGGCAGTGGTCCACTTTGGCCTGAAGATATCTACTAACCTCTGCCTGCATCTGGCCTTCCTCACGAGCTCGGTAAATTTCTGCCTCTAATTCTACCACTTGTTGGCATAAGGCTTCAGTTTCCTCCTCAGGAGACATTCGACAGCCCAGAAGAAGACATTCGGAAGTAGCCTGACACAACAAATAGTAGGGGTCAGAAAAGAAGATAACAGTAACAATAGCGGACAACGAGAATTTTACCTTTCGGAGTGATTCATATAGGCTGGCGATCACCCCAGCCAAACTCACCGCCCGGAGGGAAGCAAAGTGTTCTTCAGTCCTCTCCCTCCCTCACGGCTCCCTAGCTCCTTGGATAAGGCATGCCAGAAGTAGCTTCGGAGCGGCGGGGGAGGGGAGAGGCCAGAGACTTGGTGCTTTGAATGGCACGACGGAGGAGCCTGGAACACCATCATCAGTGTTGGAGGATGCTTCCCCAGAAGGGTGGCTCTCTGGTAAAGGCTCCTTGAACTCCATGTGCCGTGGTCCCAATGAGGCTGCTCTCTTAGCCGCCTGGACCTTCCGACATAGATGGGCACTCGTAAATTTGGGCTCTTCCAATCTCGCCCTTTGCCTTTCTGGCTGTCGTGAGAGTCAGGAGCTTTAGCCGAAGGAGGAAAAGAATGCACCTCCCCGACAGATGATTCAACCTCAGGTCGGGGCTCTACCACAATAAGTAAGGTCGGGGCTCCGCCACAATAGGTGGAACCCTTTGGTGGTGTTTGGAAAGGGAATCGTATCCTCTTCTTCCTCCAGGACGGCGGGAGAAGCCTGGGTTGAGCAGGTTCACCTCTTTAGGGGGGCAGGGGAACCAATCGCTTCTGGGGGAGGTTGGTGTTAGGATGTATACTAAAAGCCTTGCTTTATATAGACATCTACATTTTAAAAGAGAATCACAAGATCACTGTTTGCATATTTATATTAGTATGTGCATATTGTCTGATACTTTATATTGTAGATAACATGGTGTGCGGTGTCACACAGAAGATCATGTTATCAGTTCCTTGTAGAGTATAAGTAGAGGCTCACAACCGAGATGGATTTGGACAAACCATCGGGATGGTTGTAGTGTAATTTGGCATTGGTTTATCTTGACCATAGAATTAAATTAGTGCACTTTGTGTGCATTGAGCAGGACCGACACAGAGGTGATTCAATTTATACTGACTTTATAATTGAATCAGACCTCAGTTATTATGGAGTACATGCTCTTAATCCCGATATAATAACGGACACATGTACTTAATATTTATTTCTTTAATTTACCAATGGGCGAGATTTATTCTGTTAAATCGATAGGCACGGTAAGTTGAGAAATAATATTATTTACATGGTGTGCCATTGATTATAGACGTAAATCGTGTCCTGGTGAGTCAGGTTGATGATGCCCCCTTGAGAAGCTCATAAGGTTCATCATGTTAAATCCTACAAGTGGACTTGGTCCGACATGATGATAAGGTTGAGTGGTACTACTCAAGGAGTTAGATGTTGATTAATTAAAATTGTTAGTAATTTAAATTAATCAACGGACATTCGATATCTTAAACATGGGGAGATACTTGTACTCATAATAGATGGAGCCCATATTTAAATATGGGGGTTGGAGAGGTAGTGCAATGAAGATCCTTTAGTGGAATGGATCTTCATTAATGGATCGGGCCTTAATCCATTAGATGGCCAAGACCCAACTCCTCCTCATGGTCCCTATTGTAGCCCTATATATACCCATGTAATCATGAGACCAAGACATCCAATTAATCATCCAACCCTAAGCTTCTCCTTTCCTCCTCTCTCTCTCCCTTCTCTCTCCTAGGTCACGCCGGTGGTGGAGGAGGAGAAAAGCCTTTGGTTTTTCTTCCCCTTCTCTTCTCCTCTCCCTTTCTTCTTGGTTGCCAGTGTTCACTAGACAAGGAGGAGTGTTCATCTCCTTTGTGACGTGCGGAAACAAAGGGAAGAAGAGCTGGTCAGCGGGTAAGGAAGAGGATTCCTCCTTGTGGTGCTTGGCGCCGCGTGTGTGGAAGAAGGAAGGAGGAGTTGTCTTCTTCCTCGTGTGCTTGGTGCCGCAGGATAGGAAGAGGTTGAGTAGGCTGAATAGGGTTTTGGTGAAGGAGAAGAACTCTTCTCATCATCTCCTTCACCTTCTTCTTCCTTGGAGAGGCTGGTGGCAACCCTAAGGTTAGGGTTTATCTTTGGCGCAAGGTGAAGAAATTGGTTGGTGGCCTTGGTGACTTCGGTTCTTGGTAGATCGTCGACCACACGACGTCCAAGAAGGGTGGGGTCATACAATAGAAGATCGCGAGGTAACGAGAGGTATAACCTTCTCTTATGGCTCTTGTTCTTTCTATCATTTTATGTGGTTTAATTAATTATCATTGTTGTTAATTATTTATTAATTAATTATGATAATTAATGTCTTGGACCCCGATGATAAACACAAAAACTGGCGATCCACTCGTCGTCTATTCTGCGACTAATCGGTTGGACGAGATTGACCGCTAGAACAACTTAATTGTTCAAGCGATCGCTCAAATCAGTTAGCACGACGATGAGACGGTCGTTTGGGAAATAGGTCTCCATTCAGATTAAAATTTTAATCCATGGACATTGAGAGGTTTCCCATGCCCGACCCGGAATCCACGACCATCAATTTGTATCAGAGTCAATGGTTTCTGATTTTGTGTGTTTTGGATTCGATTACATTTTGCATTTTATCATGTATTTTATTTTGCCGGATAATAGTAGGATGTGCGTAGGCTAACTCTTTGGTTGCAGGCACGAGATTCCAACTGTTATGGCTAAAATATGTGTATGTGATTGGTTGTGTATGGTTGTAAATTTATTTGAATCCTCGGGGTTGATAAGGCTAAATTCGGCATTTGATTTTTGTAATTAAATACGACACTTGTTTAGCCGTGCTTTTTATTTATTTTCGATCTAGATTTGATGTACACTCCTTTGTGGAGTATATGATCGATGGATGTAAATAAATATCATTTTATCTCGGCTTGGAGATTCCTTCAATGGTGGCTTACGCATGGTGTAGGGAGGAGCGGACGAGGTGGCGACATGACTAGAGGCATATTGAAGACTAAAGCCATAATAGTTGGAAAATTTTATTTTTTTCTTGTTTTATTGCTTTTAGTTTATGTGCTTATCGTGCTTGCATGAAAATTCCTCAATTATAAATAACTAAGTGGGAGAGGGACCCTAAGGGTCTCATGACCTCCATTACTAATTTGATAAGTGATGCGAATAAGCCTGCGCGTCAGCTCTGAGTGCCTTCCTCCCCATCGGATGAGTTTGTTCTGCGGATCACTGGGTCAGACATGATTATAGGAAGTTATTTAGGAGCGTATGATGTTCCCCATCGGACGACACATAATCCGAGATAATTTTCTTAGTATTGTGTAATGGTAAACATTTAGATGCAAATAATAGTATCCTCCCCATCAGAGTCACTGCTATTATTTGTAGGGCTAAAGAGGAACCAACTATTAATTTTATTTGTCAAAAAGTTAGGTTGACAAGATAACAAAATTAATGGGTAAAACCTCTTCTTACAAATGTAGAATTCGTATATGTCCACACTATCGTGGCATGCGAAATTATCGGTGTTTTGAGGTGTTGGTTGATTTTAAATTTTATTGTTTGAGGAATCAATATTTTGTTGCCCTTGTTGTTGTTGTAAAATTTGTTGTTGCTGCAAAATTTGTTGCATCATCTCTTCTAGCCTTTGTTGTTGAGTATTCACCCCACTAGAACCTCCATAACCCCCTTGATTAGTGTGGGACTTTGGTTGGCCTTGAAATGAAGGATTAAGCTGCTGAAAACTATGACCTTGCTGTGAACTTTGAAAATTCTGAGGTTGGGGCCGATTAAATGGTTGAATGGGCTGTTGAAATTGCTGAAAATTGGATTGATAACTAGGTGGATGATTCTGAAAATTATTGCTCTGAAAATTTTGACTTTGGGGCTGAAATTGTTGGTGTGAAGGCTGAAATTGTTGGGGCTGAAATTGTTGACTTTGAAACTGAAAATTCTGATTGTATGGTTGGAAAACTTGCTGTGAGGGTTGAAAACCTTGCTGATTAGGATGAAATCCTTGCTGAAAATTCTGGAAATTTGGCTGGAATTGTTGTTGTGGCTGATTCAAAGGTTGGTTTTGCTGAAATTGTTGATTTGGTTGCTAAAATTGTTAATAAGGCTGCTGGAAATTAGGATTAGGCTGCTGATTTTGTTATAGGGGCTGTTGTAGAGGCATTGAAGTGTTTTGTTGATAGAAAGAATTTCCATACTTCAAATTAGGATGATCTCTCCAACCCGGATTGTAGGTAGATGAATATGAGTTGTTTCTTTATTGGAATTGGCCTCCTCTAGTCAAAGCAGCTAACGTTTCATCTTGTTGAAGATTAGGGCACAAATCTGAATTATGCTCATGGCTTGAACAAATACTACACACTCCCATAACCGGATTCTGAAAAGAAGCTACGAGAAGGTTTTGAGGTTGGTTCACATTGTTCAAAGTCATTTGCTTCACCAATGAGGTTAACTCCAACAATGAACTCTTGATCTCCTTTTGTTCATTTGAAACCATCTGAACTTCATTCACCCCTCTGGTAGAAAGAGCTCTACTTCCAAATTGTAGTGAATTTTCCGCCATATTTGAAATTAATTCTCTAGCTTGATCTGGTGTCTTGTTCACTAAAGCTCCTCCAGCTGCAGCATCAATCATAATTCTATCCATCTGAAGAAGACATTCATAGAAATACTGAATAAGAAGCTGCTCACTGATTTGATGTTGTGGACAACTTGAGCACAACTTGTTGAATCTCTCCCAATAATTATATAAGGTCTCTCCCACCACTTGCTGAATACCACAGATGCTTTTCCTGATTATAGCTGTTCTGGAGTCTGGAAAGTACTTCTCTAAAAATGTCTTCTTCATGGCAATCCAACTTGAAACATGTCCAGTAGGCAAATAATAAAACCAGTCTTTAGCTTCTCCAGTCAAAGAAAATGGAAATGCCCTCAATTTGATGTCCGCTTCAGAAATCCCTTGAGGCTTCATGGTGGAGCATACCACATGGAACTCATGCAAATGTCTGTTTGGATCTTCTCCAGATTGTCCTTGAAACTTGGGCAATAAATGAATAAGGCCTGATCTCAGCTCAAAATCATCAGCTAACTCTGGATAGACAATGCAAGAATACTGAAAAGCATCATCAGGTGCTGCAAGCTCCTTCATAGTCTTCTGATGTTCTGCCATGAGACTGCTGGACTGAGTAGGAATAATCTCAATAGCCTCTGAAACTCTTCCTTGATTTCTCCTAGCTCTGAAAGTCCTCTCAATCTCAGGTTCAAATTCCGCTAGATCACCACCTGCAGTCCTGGTCATAAACCAAACAAAAATAGCAGCAAATGTATATAGCAAGAATAAGCAAATGAAATAGATCAAACAAAATGAAAATAAGCACAAGATAAAATTAAACAAACTCAACTAGTGTGCTCCCCGGCAACGGCGCCAAAAATTTGATGTGTGCCCAATAACAAGTGTCACGAATGAGCCTCAAATTTAGATATTTATAAGTTGAAAACCCTTACCTCACAAAATTAAATGTAGTATAAGGGCCTCAAGTCGTATTTTTCCAAGGACTAGTTTAGGATGTTTAATTCAAGCTTGAATTTTGTCGTTTTCTATGTTTTGGGTTTTCTAGTAAATGGGGGGTTTTGCAATAAGGAATGAAAATACAGTTGAAACATAATGAATTCAATTAAAGCAGAAATTAACTAGGAAATTGTGAAAACTAAACTTAACCTACTTGGACATTGAGCAATTCAATACGAAATTATGAAATTCAAGGACAAAACTAATATCAAAGGTAGGAAAGCAATAAATCTGTAACTAACTTCAGAAATGAGAAGTTGAAACAAGCTGAATTCAGTAAACAGGTTAAATTGTAGCAGAGAACTGCCTGATTGGTCAACAGACCGATCAGATCACTACCTGATCGGTCGACATACCGATCAGATACAATCCTGATCGGTCAAACAGACCGATCAGAATCTGTAATGATCGATCGAACAGACCGATCTGAAGCAAACTGATACAGAGTCGATACAATTGAAACAACTAAACAAGTATTCAGAAACAGAATTGACAGAAAGTAAACATCAGATCATCAACTTCACCAAGATTCCCTTCTTGCCGTCACACAAGAATTGAGCTAAAAACCCTCTAGCTCGAGAATCGTACAAAAACCAACTCCCGCGATTGATTTGCTCAGCTTGGTTGCGCGATCTGAAATCTCCTCCGATCTTTTCCTCCTTGATGATTGGGATTGCGAAGGGAGCTCAGGAACCCTCAGAACAATTCAGAGAACCCCTCTGAATGTTCCGATTCACGAAGAATGGTGATCAAGCAGAGATCAATCGGATGAAGCAAACTCTCGGCAAAACCCTCACCGGAGCTTGGCAGCGACAAAATTGGTAGCAAACTTCACGGAGAGAAGATCTTGATGACTTGAAATCCTTAACAAAGCTTGATCTGATGTGGCCGCGCGATGAAACGGAGAAGAAAACGCTGAAGAACTCGAAGAACAGGAAGAAAACTTGCGACACGCGACAACGAGCTCGGGCGGAGAAGTTTTCTGATTTAATTAACTGCAATTCAAAATGGACGGCTGTGATCATCCTCGCCTCATCCAATGGTCGAATCTTCTCGGATTGAGTCCAAACTCTCCAGATCTCCATCAATGGTCAGGATCTGCTCCTCCTCAACTGGGATCGATCAGATCTACAACGGATGGCTCAGATCTCACTGCCTCTTGATTGGACGACCCATATTAATCCAATGCTTGATCATCTTGATCCGAATTCAATTCTGACTCAAACTCAATTCAATCTGATATAGGTCCATGATCATTCAAAGCCTACAAAATTAGATCAAATTTTAATGTCATAATATCTCAAATATAGAAAGAATTTCATCCAAAACCAAAAATAGGAATAATTCGTGGAACCTAATGTAAATACAAGATTAAGCATATAAAAAGAGATCAAAACATGGATTTGATAGCCTAAATTGATTAACAAAATGGTAATTATCAATGCCCGGGGTACTTAGGCATGGTTTGGGACCACGCACCCGATCAAGTATCCAAAACCCTAATACCTCGCGTGCAGCCGATGCCCGGGGTACTTAGGCTTGGTCTGGGACCTACGCGCCCGACCAAGTATCCAAGACCCTAATGCCTCCCGGTATAGCCGATGCCCGCGGTACTTAGGTTCGGGCCAAGTTGTTTCAAACCCCCCATCGAGGATGCAAACCCGGGCGCTTCATAATATCCCTAGCGCCCAGGACAGGTGGGCGCTACGGAAGCAATGGTAAAGTGGCATGCCCGGCCCGGAGAACATAAACAAAACGCTTTAAAAATATAATCCAGGCATACCATACACTGGGTAACAAAAATATTATTTTATTTATGTGAAAAATACAGGGAGAACAATATCTCAGAGAATTCTCAAGATACAATTGAATGAGAGACAACACTTTTCTACTTGGGCCTCTTTCCTCTGCGGCTCCATTCCTGTAAAGTCGCTAGGCTTGGAACCACCTTCTGAGTTTGTAAAGCGTGGAAGCTGTTGTTGCCGGAAGCACCATATTGAACCTTGTTTTGATATTGGCAAAGAATTCAAAGTTAAGTACTATTTGTGATCTAATAAAGTTACTCAAGTGTGCAGGAAAGTCCTAGTTAATCTAGGCAAAAAGTCCTGGTCGAAGACTGGGCAAGAAGTCCTAGCAAAGGGCTAGGCAAGAAGTCCTGGTCTAGCACTGGGCAAGAAGTCTTGGCAAAGGGCTGGGCACCGAAGACCTGACCGGAAGTTGGGCACTAAGACCTGGTCGAGGATTGAGCACCGAAAACCTGGTGAGTGAAGTTAGGCAAAAGTCCAACCGGAGGAGTCGGTTGACAAAAAAGGTAAATTCTCCCAAGAGGAGTAGGTGAGGACGCGTTCCCCGTAGAGGGAACATTAGGCGTCGGTTCGACCTAGGGTTCCATTTGGGAGACCCAATGTCAAAACCAAGACAACTGAGGCTGTAAACAATGGTCTAAACTTATTATTTTATTTGCTTCTTGTGTTTTGGAACTAACCTTGGTTGCAGAAAACGAAGGAACGGTGTTTCTGCAGCTCAGGCGCCTCAATGGGGTGAGGCGCCTCACTGGGCTAGGCTCCTGTGTTGATACAGGCGCCCAGTGCAAGGCTATTTCAAAGCCATCAAAGCAAACTGCCACGAAGCCTCCTGACCAAGTCAAGCTAGGCGCCCTAGACAGCTCAGGCGCCCCAGACAGCTCAGGCGCCTCATTGAAGGGGATAAGCGCTGACCGAGCCTGCGGATTAGAGTTCGCGCAGGAGAGGCCACGTGTCAGGCGCCTCCTTCAATACAGGCACCTAGGAGTCGACTATAAAAGGGGGTTCACCCCCAAGGCTTCAGAACATCTTGTTCACATCACTCTCAACACTTTCGTTCAAGCGCTACACTCCGACAAGCTCCGACCTCGCGATTCAAGTGCCGACGACGACCCGTTGCTCCGAACTTCGATCCACCTCGGACGTCGATAATATTTAAATTACGAAAAGTGTTGTACTTTCAATTTCAATTCTATATCTGTACTCGAACCTATAAAAAATCTTTACGAATATAGAATTGCCCAACGTAAATGGTCAAGGACCGTGGGTCTTGGAGTAGAAGCCGACCGCGACTCCGAACCAAGTAAAAAAGAACTTGTGTTAACGATTGTTTTCTTGTTTTCCGCTGCGTAATCACTCTACTTTTTCGAAAAATTTTAAGATCGATATTCACCCCCCCCCCCCTCTATTGATTTACTCCGATCCAACAGAAGCCTGTTGATTGGGCTCTTGAATCTTTTTCACCTTCTGGGTACTCCATCCGAGTAGTCAGCGACGAATGAGGACGCCTGAGGTAACACATGAGCGGCTCGACCCTCTCCGAAGACCCCTTCCTCGCAATGATACGACCTAATACAACATTCAAAAGGCAGAAAAAGAGGAGGGGGAACAGCGACTGCAATTTCTCTCCGGAGCGTGTAAAGACGCAAAGAAGAATTGCCTTAACAGGAGAAGGGGAACAGCAACCACAATTTCTCAACGAAAAGAAGAAAGAGAAAGAGAAAAACCAGCGACTGTGGCCCCTCCCCTCTTGGTGACGGCATATCCCATAAAACGCCATCCTCCGCCCAAAACATGGGGAAAACAAGGATCCGGAAGAGGATGACGTCTGCTGGCGCAGGAGAAGGCAACCATCAGGATACGTCATCTCCTCCATGCCTCCTGGAGGGTCATGTAAAGTCTTTTCTGAACTCCTCATATAATCCGAGAGTTCCACATCCTCCAAGATCTTCAGCGAGACCCCGGACCTCATCTCCACCATGCTCCCCGGTGAGGGTAACGCCACAAAAGTTTCTACCTCTAAGGGGTCCCTCAGCCAAAAATAATCTTGCATCCTCGGCATTGGGCATCTTGGGCGCCGACGAGGACGAAGGAAAGAGGGGTGACATCCAGCCAAAAAGAAGCAAGCAGGCAAAAGAAATGAGGGAAATGAGGGAGACGACACTCCCCTCTCCACCTATTTATAGTGAGGGCTGCCTCTCCGTGCAGTTAATGCGAAGAGAGCGCCATAGCAGCAATAGACGCCGAAGCATCGTTTCGACCAATGCGCCCACGCTGTACCTTGGAACCCGCGACTCTTTATGAGTCCATTCATGAGGATTGTGTATAAGGCGGAAGTGACGGTTCGGGAGCCGCTCGCATACTCAAAAAGGAAGCATCGACGGGGACCCGTCATGGACTTAAATGTAGGCATGTAGTTTTGACTTGGAGAATTTTTTCAGGAGGGATCTGCCCTCAGGATCAACCTCGAGGTAAACAGGTACCTTTTCCATTCATTATACCCGTAAAAGTAAAGACGTGAGACACGTTGCGCAAAGACACATACACCAAGAATAGTGAAAGTGATTGCATTAATTCAAAACTTCTACAATGAGGCCTGATCCCCCGAGGAGCGGGGGACTCCGCCAACACGGGCCCTCAGGCAAAGACCCCTCTTTAGCGCAGAAGGCACCTATAATCGCGGGTCGGCATCGGGAGGGAGGAACTGGTCCTTCTTCAATTTATCGATAGCCCCGTGGAAGCCCTGCTGTAGGCGCTGCATTACCTGGTCGGCTACAATGGCACGGAACTCATCCGACTCCAGAAACTTCACCTTGAAGCCTGCCTCGGTTTCCTTGGAACTAGAAGCTTGGGCAACTCGAAGGGTAAGGTGCTCGGCATCGGCAGCCTCGTAGGAACGTCTCAACCATTCCAGCTCGGCAGACATCTCCGCCTGCTCGGCCAAGGCCTCTTTGAGTCTCCCCGATGGGGCACGCTCATCCGACCGAGCCTGGACCAAGTCATCCTCCAGGACGGGTGCGCGGTCGGTGGCCATTAGGAGATTAGACTCCTTTTGACTAAGTTGTTGCGCCTGATCCTGATTGCGCGAGTTCAGTCTCTCGGTCGAGGCTACCATGAGCTGAATGTCACCCGACAACTCCCTCTCCCTCGCATGGAGCTGGTCTCTCTCCTACGTCACCTGGAGCAGGTCCTTGGTGACACTCATAGCCTTCTCGGATGCCAAACGTTCTCTGTGCTGGGAATTTTGAAGAGTCTGCTCCTTGTCTTATAAGAGGTTCATCAGGTGATCGACCTTCGCCTGGAGAGCCCTGCAGACCACCGCTTGCATCAATCCTTGCCCGACGCTCGTGGCCAGTTGTAGCCTCCACCCTCAATGCCCGGCGGAGCATGGCTTCAACCCGGGGCTAGGAATACAGACTTCGGCCGGCTGTCACGCAATCCTCTGCGGCCTGCAATTGCGCCAAGGAGTCAGGTAATGGACAAGAGAACATCCAATGCAATAGTGATCTGTACCTTTAGGAGAGTCTCCCGAAGAGTGGTGAGTGGACCCGCCGAAACATGTACGACCGCCCCCTCCAGAGGCACTCCCGCGCCCCTCAGGCCGTGGCGAACTCGGACGGGGAGGAATTCGCTCGATGGCGGGGGCTTGAGGTGGTTGACTAGAGGGGCCGGAATCATTTTCCTCGAAGATAGAAGTTTCCTCGGACACGACCCCCTCGGCCAGAACCTCCTTGGACTGCACCGGGGTGGGAGGATTGCATGGAGGCCTCCAATGCTGCGCCCCACTTGTTCTGTAGGCGGTCTAGTCGCATCCGGTATTGGGTACGTAACACCTCCTTATCCTTGGAAGACGTAGACGGGTCAATGGAGCATGCCGGAGGCGCTGTGATGACCACCTTCGGAGCAGGGACCGGTGGAGCAGGTACAGAGGCTACTACCTCGGGGGTAGAGTCGCTTCCTCAGGCACCGAGGGAAGAGGGGAGGACCATGTATAGCGCAGCTTTTTCCATGAAGGGCCCAAGCCCTTGGGGAGCCGCCTCTTCTGCCGCCCAGCAAACCGAACTACTGAAGAAACAATAGGAGGGGAGGCCCCCTCACTAATTCCCTCTGGACGGACAGCCTTCGGCGAAGATCCACCCCCAGAGGAAAGATCCGCCTTAGGGCCGAGCTGCTGATCGGAAGGCCCCCGGCTCACAACCGGCGGGGATGTAACAGTAGCCTTGACCCTCTCGGGTGAGGCAAACCCACGGGGCGAGACAGTAGGCCCCTCAGGGGATTCGGTGGAAGCAGGTGGAGCGTCAGGAGCGGCTGGAGGAGGGTTCAATGCCTCCTTGTTGGCCTCCTCCCATCTGATGAGCCTGCCCATCACCTTGGCGAACATGACTTCCTCTGCAAAAACCAGACAGAGAGAATATCAATCAGAACCAAGAGGCATTAAAGGAAAAAGATGAACGTACCCAGGGAAGGGCTGATTCGCGTCACTTAAGGACTGAGGTCTGCCCGGTACATAAGCTCTTCACTCTGCACCAGCCCCGAGCCGCTAAACTCCATACCAGCGAGCACCTCCTTAGCACGCTGGTACACCGGACTATGGAGAAAGCTCCCTAGACTAGGAGGAGTCGGCAAATCCTCTATCCAACACAAGGGACTGAAGCGTAATGACGACAACTTAATGAAGAAGAATATCTTCTTCCACCCTTTATGCGAGGAAGGAACCCCCTCTAAAAACCTATGGCTCGCTCGGGCTGTGAAACTAAAGACCCCTCTAGACCCCTATCGGGGCAAAGAAAGAATGAAAGAGATAGGGGTCAGAGGAAGATCAAAAAGCTTGAAGATAATATAAGCCCCTCCCATCTGGGCGAAGGCATTGGGAGCCATCTGGTGAAGCGGGATATCAAAATAGGAGGCTATGTTCGTGAAAAAAGGGGGGATAGGAAAGCGGATCCCTAACTCCATCTGCCCTAAGAAGAAGGTCAACATGCCTGCAGGAGGCTCCACAAGCGTCTGACCCACTTTGGGGATGACCATTGCCATCTCGGCCGGGATGCCATAGGCCTCGGTGGCTGCTTGCAAGGCTTCATGTCTCACTCTTGAGGAGGTGGACTCATACCATTCTGCGTGATAGCTTTCCATGATCTCTAAGAAAGAAGACAGGAAGGAGACAAACTACTCACACACAAAAGAGGCTTTACGAGAGAGGAAGATGAAGTGCACCCAGCCGCCAAGTCGGAAGTAGGCGTAACATCTGCACCTTCCCCTCTTATACTCAGGCAGCCGCCTGCCTAGACGCAAGGGAGAGGAGACACGTGGAAAGCAAGAAACCGCCGCACACAGGCAGTCGCTTGTCGCGAGCGGTCAAGACGGCGCACGTCCGTAAAAGCTCGTGGAGATGGCCGTTGGGTCACGTGGCAATAAGGTATTCGCTAGGGCGCCCCATCGCCCTCATAAAAGAACCATGCGCCTTTATGATGAAGAGACAGACGTCATCATAGTCCCTCCAGAGTCGAAGTAGCCTTTTGTGAAAAAGGACAAGACCATTAAGGGGATTTCTCGGAACTCGGGATAAAAGTTACAATCCAGAGGCCCCCTATAACTACAGGGTAGTAGGGAGGGCGAAGGCCCGCGGCTTCTTCATCTCTGCACTAGTCTGATCAGTCAGTCACACTTCCTTCGATCAGACTTGAAGGGAGGGACTTGTGATAGGGTTGAATAGTCCGTGTCCAGCACAAGGGATGAAGAAAACCGTGGGGCGCGACATGACCGAAGCGACTTCCCTTCCTGGGCCCCGGGGCCCCCCTTAGGAAACATGCCCAGGAAAGGTAGTCCGAAGACCCCGCCCGGGAGCACCCCGGGAGGTTAGGCCCCGAGAGCACCTCGGGAGTTATAGCACTGAAGGCCCCCGAGCTCACCTCGGGAGGTGGAGTCCCCGCAATAACCAACCTCAGGTATTGACCCCCCCCTCTTGGTACGGATAAGCATCCCCGCAAGAAGGGGCCCCCACGACCCTTAAATATCGCAATAGGTGGACGCGTGGTAACAACGCAGAATGTTTCAAAGGATATCCCGCTACCGCCGAAATAAGGGGCGTGGCTTACGTATCGGAGACGTGGCACCGATCGAGGGGCACGTCTAGTCTGTCGACATCAGTATAAAAAGTAGTCCAACCCCTCCGGTAAAGAAGTTATGCTCTCTCAACTCTAGACATCTTCTTTACTTTTCGCAACCTTTTCTTCTCCACGGATACTGACTTGAGCATTGGAGTGGACTCCTCCGGACCCCTGCCGGCGTGTCTCCTAACGCTCGTGTTAACTTTGCAAGACCCTAAGTTCCTCCCCACCTCAGCAACTACCAAGGGGCAAAGATTCGATGTCTGATCATCGTCGTCGACTCTTTTCGGAACAATTATAATTTAAGATTTTTTTAGTCTATCAGTAGGTTTTGATCCAAACTCATTGATGGACCGATATAGGTCAGGTCCTGTAGATTTACATGGTCACAAGAAGTTTAACGGTACTGTTCATTACTTATTTCGGTTTTTTTATTGATATTAAAATATTATTGAAAGAATGAACCTAATCTGGCATGATATTGTACCTATCATGCCGATCGTTTTTATCATGACTAATTTACTTTATTAAATATTAAATATTATGGGCTTACGGTATATATGTATGTAAAAAAGACAGGGAAGAAAAGAGAAAAGAGGAAATAAAAAATAAGGGAGAAAAAGTTAGTTTCATTAGGAAGAATTGAATGAGAAAAATATATAATTAATCGTGTTCTTTTGTAACTATAAAAATAATTTGTGTGTTTTTTTAATCTTATCTGCCCCATTTGATTAAAAGTCTATATTTATTTGTTGTTATTATTTATGAATAAGTGGTTGTTTAAATTGGTTCCTTATAAAATAAATATTTATTAATTCTCAAAATATTCCGTTGCTTTGAATTTGAGCTATCCGACGCATCGATCCGAGGATCGATGTATCAAAAATTCACGACCTTACATAGAAGCCGGATGAGTCTGTCATGTCTATAGGATGGATTACATATTATCATTAGATGTAAAAATTAAAATTTAATAAAATTATTGTGTCCGTTTTTTTTAAATATATATCAAAAAGATTTGTTGCAATTTATTAAATTTGATACATTTCATAAATAAATTTTGAATTGAGACGTATTTCTATTTTGAGTTTTTTTTTTAATTTCTCAATGCATGAGTGAACCCGAGTTCATCCCGCCCCATCTCTTGTAGACCACAACCATACAGGTTTTCTTTTTATTCTACTTTTAAATAAATTAATACAATTGATCCGGGCGAGCTGTTTTTTATCAGGGTTGGGAGCCCGGTCGAGGTTTACCCGGTTCGACCCGGTTCAGGGAGAGCAGAGGCCGGGGCAGGTGAAGTCCCAGGTCGAAGTCAGACTCACCCAGGGTCATCCACCCGAGGTCCGAAACTTGGGGTCGGTCATTCGAGGTCGGAAACCCGGGGTCGGGTACCCAAGGGCGGGAGCTCGGGATCAAATTGAGTTCTCGAGGCCGAGCACTCGAGGCCGCGCTCTCGTGGCCGAGCACTCGGGGCCGAGCACTCGAGGCCGAGCTCTCAAGGGCGAGCATTCGAGGCCGAGCTCTCGAGGCCAGGCACTTGCGGCTGAGCACTCGAGGCCGAGCGCCCAAGGCCGAGCACTCAAGTCGCGTTCGCCACCAGGATCTGTCAAAACTCTTCATTAAGGGGAAAAGACCATTGATACAATCATTACCTAATATAGCCACCGAACATTAATTAAGGTTGAAAGGGACAGATTTGCAGAGTTGTCAGGCGGCTGTGTCAGCCTCACCCCGCCGCTGAGATGACCAATTACTTAGCCTAACCCCTGACCGATCCTTAATAAGATATGACAGTTCGCACACAGGAAGATCCTTTCTTCCCCCTATATAAACCCCACTTGAACTTCAGAGAGGAGGCTGCTGCCATTCCGCAACCTTAGTTCCACTTTGTGTTCCTCCACTTGGTTCGACCCGAGTGCTTGGGATCTAACCCACGGTTGAGCCCGAGTCCGACCCCCCGTGCTACAGTAAACCGGATCGTCTTGGTCAGACCGAGTCATCCGAGTGAGAACCGGTCTTCGCTTGTCGACAGGATCAATAATTTTAACTTAATTAACTTAAATAATTTAATGAGTTGATTTAATCCTAGGAACCCCAACTAAATTTACGTCTGTATCACAAATGACAAAAATATTAGACTGATATTTTTTAAATTAATAAATAAAGAGAAGGGAAAATTATAAAAAAAAAATGGTGATGGGTTGAATAGCCCGTAGTGGATACGTGGGCTGAAGAGGCTGAGTGATAAGATATGATGAGTCTGAGCGACTCCCCTCTCAGAGCTCCCGGGACACTCTCAGGAAGAAGATCCTGCGGGGCCCTCTCGCGGTAAACACGCCCTAGAGATCAGATCAGAAAATCGCTCCCGAGATCACCCCGGGAAGTCGAGTCCCGAGACCATCTTGGGGAAGCGGAGCGCCCGCGACCTCCCGGGCCAAAAGACCCTGAGATCACCTCGGGGAAGCGGAGCCCAAGCAACATTCGACCTCAAGTAACGGTCCCTCCTTTTTTTCTCGAATCCGTGGATAAGCATCCCCCTATGACGGAGTTATCATGACTCTTAAATGTCGCAATGGGTCACACGTAATGACGGCGTGACCTATTTCAAAGACTATCCAGTAACCGACGAAGAGGGGACATGACATAGATCATAGGGATGCATTAAGGCAGCCGCCGTAGGTATAAAAAGTATTCCAACCCCTCTGGTAAGGGGGTTACGCATACTTTACTACACACATACTGTTTTGTCTTCTCTCCCTCTTCTCCACCAAGGCACTGACTTGAGCGTCGGAGTGGGCTTCGCTGGACAACCTCCGGCGTGTTCCCCTAATGCTCGTGTTATTCTCGTAGGGTGCGGAGTTTCTCCCCTAACGTCAGCATCCGTATGGGTTGAACCCTAGGGACTGGCTATCGACGTCGATTCCTTCCGGAACAAGTTTAGCGTCGTCTGTGAGAAACCAGTAAAGCACCAGAAGGAACACCGATGGCAAGGCCGGAGGGACAATCCATTGTCTTGACGAGGGAGGAACTAGATCGCTTGGTGGCCAATGCCATCAAAGAAGCGCTCGAGCAACATTAAGTCGAGCAAGCCACCTCGCAGCGAGGGGCTCCTGCACGAGAGGTGTTAAATCCGATATTTTTAATCCGGTCCCGGAAAAAAAAAATTGGAAGCTTACCGGGAAGGTTCCAGGGTTTCCGAAGCCTTGGACATAAATTAGGGACTAAATTGTAATTAAAACTAAACATTTTGAGGGCATTAGGGCTATTAAAGCAGATTAGGAGGAGTCAAATGGCAAAAATCAAAAACCTAAGGGCAAGATCGGGATTGATCTAAGTTTGGAGGGCTAATGTGCAAAATGGCCACACATATAGCCCTTCCCTTCTCTTTCCCTACGCACTAAGCCCTAATCCGTCGCACACCCTCCTCTGCCGATCGAAGCCACCCCAATCTCTCCCTCTGGTTTCGACATCAGCGAGAAGAGACGTCGCCTCCTTCACATTTCTTCCAGCTGCGAACACCACTCATTATTGGTGCAGAATGCACCTAAGTCAAACCTGTGTTTTGATAATGGCAACATAGGTCAAAAGTTAAGTCTTACTTGTTTTCTAACAAGTTAATCTAGTGTGCAGGAAAAGCCCTAGCGAAGGACTGCTAGGCACTGGCAAAGGAACGCCAGGGAAATAAGCCCTAGCAAAGGACCGCTAGGCACTGGCGAAGGACTGCCTGTACCAAGCCCTAGCGAAGGACTGCTAGGCTCCAGGCGAAGGACAGCCTGGGACTGAAGCCCTAGCGAAGGACTGCTAGGCAACTGGCGAAGGACTGCCAGTTTACAAGACCTGACAAAGGACCGTCAGGCAAATGTCCAACCAGAGGAACGGTTGGCATCAGGTAATTTCTCCCGAGAGGAGTAGGTGAGGACGCGTTCCCCATCGAGGGAACAGTAGGCGTCGGTTCGACCTAGGGCTCCATTTTGGAGACCAAAGTCAAAACCAAGACAGCTAAGACTGTATAATCTAATAACTTAAAATATTTGTGTTTTGTACTAACCCTGGATGCAGGACCGAAGGAACGTGTGTCTGCAGCTCAGAAAGCCTCAAAGGAGAGAGGCAAGGATTGGGTAGGGCGCCCGGAGCGTCCCGGGCGCCCCCAAGGGCCATACAAAACAGGTAAAGTAAAAACGGGTTCGAACACATACTGGGCCGGGCGCCCCCGTGCTTCCAGGCGCCCCCGCTGCTCCTGGGCGCCCCCTGCGCTGCGGGCGCCCCCTGCGCTGCGGGCGCCCCCATGCGCAACACTGAACCCGAACCCCTCGAAGCCAAGGTGATAAGACTTTGACTCGGTCAATCCGGGCGCCCCGAGCGCTCCGGGCGCCCCGGTCAAAGCGGATCCAGGGGATCAGACGCGACCGAGAGCTCTGCGGATCGGAGGCCACGTGGGGGGCGCCCCCGACGTCCCGGGCACCCCCAGGCCCTATATAAAGGGCCCTCGACCCCAAGCTTCGAACACCAATTCACTCGACGCCTCAAAGCTCTTCTGCTCTCACGCCTTGCTCCGGAAACTCTCCAACTCGAGCCGACGACGTCCCGCTGCTACGAAAAAGTTGATCTACTCCGGACGTCGGTAAAGAAGAGCGTTCTTTTTAATTTACTGCACTTATATTTTATTTACTGCACTTATATTTATAATTAAATTGTGTAAATCTTTTTGCGCCTATATAGAATTGCCCAAAGTAAACGGTCAACGACCGTGGGCCTTGGAGTAGGAGTCGAATCAGGCTCCGAACCAAGTAAATCGACTGTGTCTCTGTGTCTTGTTTTTTAATTTCCGCTGCGTACCTACTCTTAGTCAAATCCGAACGATTTCCGATATTCACCCCCCCTCTATCGGTTTTCACGATCCAACACTCATCACACGCGAGCCTCTGCCCTAATTTGCCGCACACCGTAAGCGTCTCCTTCGTCTTCTCCATCGCCTGACTCCAACCCCGGCGACCCTTCGATTCCCTATCTTAGCCGTCGCTCAGATCCATCTCGCTTGGTCGGAGTTGAGCCCAAATCGCCAACCCTTCTTTCTTCTCCATCTACCATCGAGCTTCCCGAATCCAAGAGAAATCGAGCGCCATCTACCATCTCCGACCCCGGAAGGAAGGACTCAACCCTAGGGTTTGGGAGATCCACTTCGCCAAATCGTGGCAGGCTTGCGTTGTGGCTGTGATCGCCGGACCAGAGAAAGGGAATCGCTCAGTCTGATCAATTTACGGGTAAGGTTCGATCTGCTTAAGCTATCCCGGGGAAATTGACGTTGCTATAAGTTAGTTCTAGGAATTGCTGAGTAATTTGTTGTGTTCAGGTTCCTGTGGTCGCGTGAGCTTCATTATTTGGTGGAGATTGTTTCCGCTTGCTGTGTGGAGCGACAATTGGAGTTGGATTTGAATTTGGTAGCATTCCTTTCTTCTTGGGTTTGGCTGATTGGAATAGCTGTGGAGAGTTGCTTGGCTCAGGTAAGAGTTCGATTGAGTTTTGGTCTCAATCTTATTTTGAATTGGAAGCTAGATGTAGTTCTATTTGTGCTATGGTTTGGATGTAGTGTAAGGAGTAGTTTTGCTTTGGTTTGGATTATATGTACTGTAGTTACAGTGGTTGATCAGTGGTAAGTCTTGTGGTTGATCCTAGATTGAACCATGTGGTGAGATTGGGTTGAGTATGAAACTTAACCCTAATAATCTAGTGTGGTGAATTCGAATTGAGAGTTGGACCTAATTTTAATTACGAGGAGTAATTAGAAACCGTACCATTTAATTAGACGTAATTAAATGAAAGGGGACAACTGGGTTAAACCCTAACACGGATTGGAAATTTAATTAGCTAGTTACTATTTGTTTGTAATAGCTAATTAAATACATCCTTGATACAGGAGCTTGATTGGATTATTATTGGCGGGTGGTTCTATCTCATTTGATACGGACATCTACTCTTGGAGGCGGGTACTTCTTGCTTGTATCTGTAGATCCACTTTATCTTTATGCATGGCTAGTTATTTATGCAGTAGGCTGATATTGACCTTTATCTGCTACCGTTTTGTTATCCTGCTTGATACTTATGCTTGACCTTGAATATGATCTACATTTACTTCTATACAGTCTCGTTTATTTGTTATCTGACTCTGTATAGCATTGGTATGAGCATGAGTATGTGGATAGTGATTAGCATACCATTGTATGGTTGCATTGGTTGATTCTGGTCATACTTGCATGTGTGTCTAGATATGGACTGATTGGGTTATTGTGGTATGTCACCTGATATCTGCATTGGTTGATTTTATTCATACTTGCCCGTGTGTCTAGATATAGGATTGATTGGGTTATGATGCATACATATGACCTGTGCATGATAGGTTGAGTTATGTGTCGATGACCTGGTAGGGGTTGTATGTGTTAGTCATACATCATACCTGTAGTGTTGCATGCCGGCGATCAGCGACTCTCTTGTGGTTGAGCCTGATCGTCTTCCGGCACATGATATGCATACACGGTCACTCATGGGTTAGTGAATACCGCTGGGTGTGTGCATTTGCTCTATAGTGCTCCGCTCGTCCGCTCAGGGGTAGTGGTTTCGGAGCGTGGTAGGACACAGAGATCCCTTCTCTTCCCATAGACCAGAGAAGATGAGAGAGATATCTCCCCCATATATATATGGGGCGAAGCGATAGCTCCCCCAACATTCTGTCCTCTCGGTCACTCAGGAGCAGTGATGGCAGATGTGCGGACAGTGTCACCGCTCTACCCACTCGACCGACACAGTATCGCCTGTCTCGGTGGCTTGACTGGAGTTAGGGGTGACCATGACATTGCATCATGTGCATATGATGTGTTTGTGCATTGATTGTGTTTGCTGCATTTACTTGTTGCATTTGTTTGACATGCACATACAGAATGTACTGTTGGTATGGTTTGTTGACCCTGCACTTGCTCGTATGGTACGTGTCCAATTATGATCATGATAGACTGATTTCTGGTATGTACAGTCATTTATTATTTCAGTTATGCATGCTTCTGATATTATTATGGAGATTGTATCCTGTTGTTTCTTTATAGCTGTTTTAGCTACTTTTCTGCCATGCATATCTTTCTATATACCCGCGAGTCCACTTGGATTCACCACCCGTCGTAATATTTTTGTTTTCAGGTTGATAGCTCGCCGGAGGAGCCCAGTTGCCAGTCCCGGGTCCCCATGACTCCATTTGGATGGTTTTGCGTCCTCTGTTGGACTTTGTGTTGATGGTTTTGCTACGCACCTGCCCAGGGGGCAGCTCAGGTGAGTTTATATTTCCATTATAGAGTGTTTCATCATTTTATGCTTTATATATATCTATTTTGAGGCCTGAGACCAATTTATAAACTGCGTGTGTTGTGTGTATGTGTAAATTGTCCGCCAGACAGGGGAGATGCTGTCCTATTTTATATTGGATTAGCGGCTCCAATGGTCTCGGGGCGTGACAAGAGGAGATCCCTAGAGTCTCCATCTCACACTCGTGAAGATCTATCACACCATTGGGGTGATGGGACGAAGCAGCCCCAGGCCCCCGGAGATATCAAGAAGGTCAACTCGGTAGCTTCCAGTGCGCAGAGGCACGAAGAGGGACAAGGGAAAAGGGAGGAACCTAAGGCCTCCCATAAGGCTCCCTCTACTCCCTTCTCATCTGAGATTGTGGAAGTCCCCATGCCGAAGTAGTTTCTCCGACATGGGATCGCTGATTATGACGGGAAGACATATCCGGAGGATCATGTCTGCAAGTTTGAAAACGTGGCACTCCTGCACCAGTATACTGACGGTGTAAAGTGCCGGATGTTCCTGAACACCCTGTCTGGAGCAGCCCAACAATGGTTCCAGAGACTGCCACAAGGTTCTATCAACTCCTTCACGGAGTTTAGAACTGCCTTCCTCCACCACTTCGCCAGTAGCCGACGCTATCGGAAGACGACACTCAATCAGCTCGCCCTCAAGCAGAAGCCGAAAGAGCCGCTCAAGGAGTACATCTAGCGGTTTAACAGGGTGACACAAGACATGCCCAGTGCAACGTCGGAAATCCTCGTCAGTGCCTGCACCCAAGGGCTCGCGGAAGGGGATTTTTTCGATCCCTGGTGAAGAAGCCCCCCATCAACTTTGATGATTTGCTGGGGCATTCTGTCAAGCACGTTAACGTGGAGGAGGTGCAATACGCCTATCGCAAGGAACCAGTCGGAGTTCTCCCTCAAGCGGTTCCCCGGTCTGAAAGGAAAAAGCCCCCAGCTCCCACTCGAGGAAAGGACCTTCACCTTGGGAAGGACCAGTGGGCTGGCAAGCGAAGGCTGGTCGAGACGGTGGATACTGAGTAGCCGCAGCCATTGGCGAAGTACTGCGGTTTCCACGGCAGTACATCACACTCCACCGAGGAGTGTCATGCCTTGAAGAGGAAATTGAGTGAGGAGGTAGACACCAAACCTCGGAGAAAGTGGAATAAAGCGAGGTCTCGCCGAAGATCTCCACGGTGAAGCCTTTCTCCTTAGCATTAGCAGGTCAGGGAAAATGAGACCCGACAGCGGTCTCAGTCACGGTCACGAGGAAGGAGTCGGGGCCTGCACTCCGCCGATCTCCCTCCTTAGAAAGAGATCCCCGAAAGGGCAAGACTCATGTACGTGGCCCGCCCTCGGGACATGTTGGAGTAATCTCCGAGGGACCCACTGAAGGAGATTCCCACCGGGCAAGGAAGTCTCATACCCAACGACTGAAAAACTACTTAATCGAGATGAGTCGAAGCCAGGAGCATGACCCTACAATCTCTTTCGGTCCAGCAGACTTGGAAGAAGTGGAAGCTCCCATGAAGACGCCCTAGTAATCCTTGCCTGCATCACCAACTACGAGGTTAAGCGCATCTTCATGGACACAGGAAGTTCCGTGAACATCCTGTACAAGGCAGCTCTGGACCAGATGTAGATCGACAAGGATGAGCTACTCCCGGTCTCGACCCCACTGTTCAGCTTTACGGGGTACCGAGTACAGCCTATAGGGCAAATCACCCTATCGCTCTCATTGGGCAACGACATGCTTGAGAGGACCAGGAGGACACTTTTTTTTTATTGTGGATGCTCCCTCATCCTACAACGCCATCTTAGGCCGCCCGACGCTCAGTGTCTTCCAGGTGGTGGTTTCTGTCTACCACCAGAAGATAAAATTTCCCGTAGGCGACCGAGTGGCGGAAGTCAAGGGGGACCAGCTGGTGTCTCGGCGATGCTACAGTGGGGAAGTCAGGTCGGAGTCCCGAAAAAACCCAAGGGCTCCAGAAGGATAGCTAGAGGAAGCAGTTAGGCATAGGGGGAGGGGAACAAAAGGCTCAAGAGGCCAGGGTAGGCCAACTATCTTCGACCCATTCGTTCCCGGTAAGACATACCTCGCATATTGTGTACCCGCCTGTGTATTTTTTGCTGCCTTGCAGCGAATTCATGTAATAAAGGAAGGTACCTTCACCAAAGTGTCAGTACATTTTTGGATCGGAGTAAATCGATAGAGGGGAGGGGTGAATATCGATCGAAAAATTTCGAACAATTTAAGAGAAAAACGCAGCAGAAAGAGTAAAACAGGAGTCGCTAACACGGTTTGTTTTACTTGGTTCGGAGTCGCGGTCGGCTCCTACTCCAAGACCCACGGTCCTTGACCGTTAAAAAGAGAATTACAACACTTAAGAAATGACAGCTTTTACCGACGATCAGAGTGGATGGAATTTCGGAGCAGCGGGTCGTCGTCAGCGCTTGAATCGCGAGTTCGGAGCTTGTCGGGGCGTAGCGCTTGAGTGAAAGTGTTGAAAGCAAGATTTTCAAGTTCTTCACAAGCCTTGGGGGTGAACCCCCTTTTATAGTCGTCTCCTAGGCGCCTGTGTTGAAGGGGGCGCCTACACGTGGCCTCTCCTGTGTGAACTCTAATCCGCAGGCTCGGTCAGCGCTTATCCCCTTCATTGAGGCGCCTGAGCTGTCTTGGGGCGCCTATGTTAACACAGGCGCCTAGCTTGACTTAGTCCATAGACTTTTGTGGCAGTTTGCTTCGATGACTTGGTTTGTCCTTGCACTGGGGTGCCTGTATCCTTACAGGCGCCTAGCCCAGTGAGGCGCCTAGCCCAGTGAGGTGCCTCCTTCCAATTAGGCGCCTGAGCTGCAGAAACACCGTCCCTTCGTTTCCTGCAACCAGGGTTAGTTCCAAAACACAAGAAGCAAATGTATGATATGCTAGACATTTTTTACAGCCTAAACTGTCTTGGTTCTGACTTTGGGTCTCTCAAATGGAACTCTAGGTCGAACCGACGCCTAATGTTCCCTCCTACGAGGAACGCATCCTCACCTACTCCTCTCGGGAAAATTAACCTTTTTGCCAACCGGCTCCTCCGGTTAGACTTTTGCCGAGCTTTACTCACCAGGTCTTCGTGCCCAGTCCGCGACCAGGACTTAGTGCCCAGCTTTACTCACCAGGTCTTCGGTGCCCACCAGGTCTTCGGTGCCAGTCCTCGACTAGGTCTTAGTGCCCAGCTTTACTCACCAGGTCTTAGGTGCCCAGCCCTCGGCCAGGTCTTAGTGCCCAGTCCACGACCAGGACTTATTGCCCAACCTTATGTCAGGACTTAGTTGCCCACCACGCGGCCAGGACTTAGTGCCCAATTCATAGAACCAGGACTTCGTGCCTAGTGTTCCTAGGACTTTCCCTGCACATATGAGTAACATCGTTAGAGCGCCAATAATACTTAACTTTGAAACCTTTACCAATATCAAAACAAGGTTCGATATGGTACTTCCGGCATCAACAATCTCTCCCTTTTTTATTTATGGCAACACAATTCAAAGTTAAGTAAACATTATAACCTTTAAGAAAAGAAGGTAAAAACTAATAAATTTTAGCATTTTTAAGCAGAGTAAAGTTTACAATTTTGAGCAGAGTAAAGTTTAAAACCAATGTAGTTTTGAATCATATTTTTTTTATTTCTTATTCTTCCCCTACAACCCTGAATGATTGTGTTATAAAAATACTTAACTTTGACCTTTCCTCCCCATTTGACATATATCAAAAAAAATATTCATGGGTGAACAAAATATCAAATAGGGATTTTTGAGTTTTTCCAATGATATGCAGTTTTTTTAAAACTTCTAAGTTTTTGACAAAGTGTTTTTCAAAAATAGAGTAAAAGCATTTGCACCAACAAAAAACTTTTTACACTTAGACAATTTTCCATTTTGAAAAGTTTTGTAAGCCTAAATTTTGTTAAAAACTTTTACTTACAAGGCTTTGCAAAAAGAATTTTACTAAAAAAATTTTCTTAGGTAAAATTTTGAAGCCAAATTTCCCTTAAAAAATGTTCAACTTTGAGAATTGGGAAAAAATTATTTAGCAAAATTTTTTTTTGCACACTTAGAAGAATTTGTTTGGAAACACTTTGTGCATTTTGAAAAACAAAATCTTTAAGAAATTTCTAGACAAGTTTTTCACCAAAAAAACTTTACTTAGAAACATTTGCCAAAATTTTTAAAAAGTTTTTGCTCAGACAAATTTTGTTTACTAAGGAAAATTTTATTTAGGAAAAAAACATGCACTTAAAAAAAATTTGAGACACTTAGAAATACTCAGAAATTTTTGAAGCACTAGAAATATTTGAAAGCACTTGAGGTATTTTGACAGTACTTTGAAATTTTAATAACACTTAGCACTTAAAAAAAATTGAAGTACTTAGAAATTTTTGCTTTACTTTTTGAAAAAGCGATAAAAATTTAAATATTTAAAAAAAAAACTTTTCTCTCTTTCTCTCCCCCTTAATGTGAAACTCTTCTCCTTATGTTTTAGACCATTTCCAATTGCAAAATTGAAACATTGCATAAAGCTCCCTCATGATTTGAAATTTTCCCCTTGAAACTTTTAAAAAAACATGCAAATTAACCTTTCGAAAGTTTTTTTTAATACTTGAAAAGAGTTCTAAGTATAAAAATACTCATAAGTTCAGTTTGAAATAATATTTTGAGTATCACAAAGGAGATTCTAAGTTAAAGAAAAACCTTAGGTTAAAATGAAAATATTTTTGAGAGCTTCTAAGATAAACTTTCTTTGAAAAGGGAAAAAAAGTTTAAGGAAGAATTTAATTTTTAATTTCACTTTTTCTACTCTCCCCCTTGGCCATATATCAATAAGAATAGAAAACAACTATTGCAAGTCAATTTCAACTTAGAGCTGGTTAAAACAAATTGTAGATCCGTATTGACCCAACTATAGTAATTCAAAAGGTTTCATAAAGCATTCTTGACGAAAAAAATTGTAAGTGAAAGATCCCACTGAATTGAATGAATCTCACCAATAAAACTTCTTTCCTTTGCAAAGTACTTTTTATAATTTTTGAAAAACATATCATTTTTGATAAAACAATTTCAAAAATCTTCCTTTTTGAAAAAGAACTAAATATTAGAAAAGAATTAAGTACTCAAACTGCACCCAAAAAAAACTATACTTTGAAAAGTATTGTGCACTTGGAGAAAGAAAAAAAATTATGCAAAACCTTGCATTTTGAAAGATATTTTACACTTCAACCATCGGTACCTTAAAAAATATTGGAAACAATTGTTCTTTGAAAAATCTTGCACTTATCACATAATGTTTTTTTTTCAAAAAATATTGTACTTAGTATTAAAAATAACAATTTGTACTTTGAAAAATATTTTCTTTGAAAACTATTAGTATTTTGAAGACTATCAGTACTTTTGAAAACACAATATTTCACTTGACTTGGTTTCTTTTCCAGTCTGACACCTTCCTAGAAAACCTTGTTAACTACAAGGACATTTTCCTAAGTATCCTGGAAAATTTTCAAACTCAAGTAAATATTGTTTTCAAAAGTGATTTCAAAAAAATAGATTTTTGAATGTGATTTTTACTAAAATGAGTTTTAAATGATAGTAATTTGAAAGAGAAAATACTTAGGTTTTCAAAAGATTTTGAAAATACAGTGCATGAAAATATATTATTTTGAAATATTCAATAATTCTTTTAATTTGACCTCCCTTAAACTTGGCACATCCTAGGAGTCCTTGTAGATCATGAGAAAAACTTCCTCTGTATCTTTAGGGTTTATCAAAATTAAAAGAACAATTTTAAACGACCTTTTGAGTATGATAATTTTCAAGAAGATAATTTTTGAAAACATAATTTGGAATGATAGCACAGTTTTCGAAAAACATTTTGAAATGATGATAATTGTTCAAAGAGATAGTGATATAACAAAGTTTTTGAACCAATTTTTGAAAACCTTATTTTGAGATGATAATAAGTTTTAGAGCATAAGGTTTTAGAAAAATAAAAAAAACTCCCCCTGTATCCGACACCGTCTAACTCTATCTAAGTGCCTTAAGGGACTTTAGTGTTAACCAGGTTTAACTGTGTTGACTAGGTTTGACCATCAATAATTGACCCAATCAAGTCCTAGATCTTAGTATAATTCAATCAAGACTTAGTTTGATGAGTTAATTTTGAAAACAAATGAAATTAAATTTTTTGAAAAAAATGTTGAGTGGAAAACATGTAGAGTTAATTTAGAATTAATTTTGGGAAAAAATTGAGTTAATTTTGAGTTGATTTTGAAAAAGTATTGAACTACATTATTAGGACCAAGACATCTCACCCAGTTCTACATGACAACACAGGTTACCTTATCTGTTTTGTAAGATGTTTTATATTTATCTTCGAATTAGTGTTAAATCTAAGATTTAATCAAAACTTGTGTTAGATTCAAATTTATCAAATAGTAAATTGAATTTGAGTTTCGATAATTGACTTCCAAGTCTTGCCGAGGCACAGAGACCTTCTTTGGTCGTAGCCTTGTTGGAGCAACAACCCTTTCCTTGACAAAGTCTTTTACCGAAAATTCATTTTCAAATTACTTCTTGAAAAATTTTGGTCTAACTAGTTTAGGTTTTGAATTGGTAGCTTCGGCTAGTTCCACTAGACTAAACATACCGAGTAGGGTACGCCTTACCCCACTTGATCTTATTAGAAAGACTTCCCTAACGTACTATTATCTCACCTCCACCTAATACTAGGTTGTTCAAGTTTTAAGTAACTCTTTAGTCCTTAAACTAATCAATCCTAATTCTAAGCATAATAGATAAAAAAAATAAAAAAAAATAACACACAATTAAAGCAAACAATTATCTAAGGTCACAATTGGAGTAATATTCCGGATTTTCAAAATCAGCAAGATTATGAATTAAATTTTCTAGCATATTGACCTTATATTTCAGGGTTTCATTTTCTTGTTTCAATTTTCTGAGATTTGCTTTAACTAATTTATATCAATCAATCACATTATTTAAGGTAAATACTGGATTTTCAAATACTGTAAATTTACCTTTGTCGATTGTTTGTCCAGCATTCTTGGGAGCTCTTTTTATTGTAGATGGTGAAGACCCACTCTTATGAGTGGGACACTTGTCTTGGTAATGCCCTCTCTCCCTGCATTTATAACATACTATATGACTGTTAGATTTTAAATCAACAATATTACCTTTTGATTTCTTTTTCGAGGTCTCCCCCTTGATTTTAGCCATCTTTATTTTGATTGATTGTTTCTTCAGCATTTTGTAGTGGTCGCGAGTCAACCGGACCAGTTTCCGATGATCCCTTTCTTCGTCGTCAGATTCTGAGTCTGAGTCGGACTCAGGTACTGGTTGAGGCCTCTTTTGCAGTTCTCTTGGAGTTTTCCCTGCAATGGAAACTATACCTTCCTCAACCATTGCAGTATCAGCTTGATTATTTAACCTTAATTCGGGAAATGATTCAAAATTAGTTACCGATTTTGTCTCAGAAAATTTGTCTTCTGACTCTGGTTCGATTTCGACGTCGGGTGTCGAATTTATCTCAGCTACTTCTGCTTGAGCCGAGAATGCAAAATAACTTGCCTGATCTTCTTCTTTATCATCCGAATCCTTTGATAAGTCGGACATCGCACCTTCTAAGAACTCAATATCGGAGCTCTCTTTGTGTAGATTGATTAGCTTTTCCCACATCACTTTGGCACAGTTGAAGGATTCGACCCGTTTCAATACTTCTTTGGTCAGGCCGCATTGTAAGATTACTGTTGCCTTAGCATCAGTCTTGATCTTCCTCAGAGTTGGTTCGTCCAATTTGTCCCAGGCGATCGATGTTCCATCTTTTGTGGGGAATGTGAACCCCGTTTGGATTATCAACCATAAATCCAGATTGGCCTTCAAGTGGGATTCCATTAGACTTCTCCAGGAATTGAAATTTTCGCCAAAGAAAAGCGGTGGACGGGCACTGTTCCATTCTTGGTTGACCATTTAGTTTAAACCTTGTACACAAGAGAAATAACAAAAATGTACCAAGACTTGGTCTTGGATTAGTAGTGCGGGAGAGAGAAAAAAAACTAGCTCAAAAGGTGTTGCATGAATTTTGAGGTAAAATAATAATAAAATAATAAAAAAAATTATGATAATTTTTTTTTGAAAATGCTAGCTTTATCAAATCTAATTAACGATTAAAAAATAAGAATTCAATGTTGAAAAAACATTTGCTCGAATTAAGGTAGCACGAATTTTGAGAAAAAATATTTTAAAAAAAATTATGACAAATTTTTAAAAATTGATCGTTATATCGATTCTGACTTACGGTGAAAAAATAAGAATTCAAAATTGAAAAAGGTGAAAAATCTGTTAAAAAGAAATCACAAACTGGTGGTTGCACCAAGATTGAGCTACCTGCTCTGATACAACTTGTTGGATCGGAGTAAATCGATAGGGGGGGTGAATATCGATCGAAAAATTTCAGACAATTTAAGAGAAAAACGTAGCGGAAAGAGTAAAGCAAGAGTCACTAACACGGCTTGTTTTACTTGGTTCGGAGTCGCGGTCGGCTCCTACTCCAAGGCCCTCGGTCCTTGACCGTTAAAAAGAGAATTACAACACTTAAGAAATGACAGCTTTTACCGACGACCGGAGTGGATGGAATTTCGGAGCAGCAGGTGTCCCTTCGTTTCCTGCAACCAGGGTTAGTTCCAAAACACAAGAAGCAAATGTATGATATGTTAGACATTTTTTACAGCCTAAGTTGTCTTGGTTCTGACTTTGGGTCTCCCAAATGGAACCCTAGGTCGAACCGACGCCTAATGTTCCCTCCTACGGGGAACGCGTCCTCACCTACTCCTCTCGGGAGAATTTACCTTTTTGCCAACTGGCTCCTCCGGTTGGACTTTTGCCCAGCTTTACTCACCAGGTCTTCGTGCCCAGTCCACGACCAGGACTTAGTGCCCAGCTTTACTCATCAGGTCTTCGGTGCCCAGTCCTCGACCAGGTCTTAGTGCCCAGCTTTACTCACTAGGTCTTCGGTGCCCAGCCCTCGGCTAGGTCTTAGTGCCCAGTCCACGACCAGGACTTATTGCCCAACCTTATGTCAGGACTTAGTTGCCCACCCCGCGGCCAGGACTCAGTGCCCAATTCTTAGAACTAGGACTTCATGCCTAATGCTCCTAGGACTTTTCCTGCACACTTGAGTAACATCGTTAAAGCACCAATAATACTTAACTTTGAACTCTTTGTCAATATCAAAACAAGGTTCGATATGGTGCTTCCGGCACCAACATACATCACCAAGACTCAAAAACCCTAATACCTCATGGTGTTACGGATGCCCAGGGTACTTAGGCTTGGTATGGGTGCTACGGACTCCCAACCAAGAATAAAAACCCTAATACCTCGCGGTGCTGCTGATGCCCGAGGTACTCTGGGTGCTACGGACTCCCAACCAAGAATAAAAAATCCTAATACCTCGCGGTGCTGCGGATGCCCGGGGTACTTAGGCTTGGTTTGGGTGCTACGGATTCCCAACCAAGAATCAAAAACCTTAATACCTCACGGTGCTGCGGATGCCCAGAGTACTTAGGCTTGGTCTGGGTGCTACGGACTCCCAACCAAGAATAAAACCCTAATACCTCGCGGTGCTGCGGATGCCCGAGGTACTTAAGCTTAGTTTGGGTGCTACGAACTCCCAACCAAGAATAAAAATCCTAATACCTCGCGGTGCTGCGAATGCTCGAGGTACTTAGGCTTGGTCTGGGTGCTACGGGCGCCCAACCAAGAATAAAAACCCTAATACTTCACGGTGATGCGGATGCCCGGGGTACTTAGGCTTAGTCTGAGTGCTACGGACTCCCAACCAAGACTCAAAAACCCTAATACTTCGCGGTGCTGCGGATGTCCGGGGTACTTAGGCTTGGTCTGGGCGATACAGACGCCCGACCAAGTAGCCGAGACCCTGAGGCCTCGGGGCGCTGTGGATGCCCAGGATATGTAGGCGCTACGGAAGTAAGGTTAACACTATCTACCCGACAAAAGGGGAACAAGCAAGACCTCGGAATATTAATACAAGCATGTGCACATCAAAGGTAACAAATATTTTCCTTCATTTATATGGGAAATACATTGATGCCAACATCTCAGAGGAATACCAAGATACAATCAGAAGATCCGATAAAGGAAATCACTCATCTACTCGGGGTTTTCTCCATCACTTCATCATTCCCGCAGAGTCGCTTGGCTCGAAATCGTCTTCCAATAGCGGGTGAGCGGGGATCCACGCACGTTATGGTCGAAATCCTTAAATCTTCGGTCGTGGCAGAAACCTCTCGGTCCTTTATCCTCGTAATCATTAACAGATGAGAACATCTAGGGAAACACATGGGCGTAACAATTCCGTTCGAAGACCCTGACTACCTCTTGGATGACTACAAAATTCAAAAGGAAGAGGAGGGGGAACAACAGCTACAATCCTTCTCCCGGTGATAGCTCTGCACCATACCCGGCAAACACCATCCAATGCCCAAAACTCGGGGAAACGAGTAGTTCGGAAGGGGATGGCGTTTGAGGCTGGCAGGGGACAAACCGCCAGGAGAAGTTGGCCGCCTAGGGAGAGGCAGAAGATGAACCATCAGGAGATGTCATCTCCGTTATGCTCCCCGACGAAACACATGATATCCCTTCTGGACTCCTCGGCCAAACCTGGGGTCCCATCTCCGCCAGGATCTTCAGCGAGACCTCGGACATCATCTCCGCTATGCTCCTTGGCAAACAGTGTGAAACATGCGGTTCCACCTCCGCTAGGCCCTTCGGCGAGAAACACTACTACGTCTCTGCTATCCTCCCCGGCGGTGTTGACAACTCCTGTCGTAAAAGGGGGTGGAGGAAAGTGCACTGGCATATCGCCAGTTCCACAAGGAGTCTATCAAGAGAAAGAAAGTGAAATGAATGGGGAAGGACAGTTCACCCTTCTCCCCCTTTTTTATAGTGGCCACCGCCTCTCCTCGCATTTAATGCGGGCATGGTGCAGGAGCAGCAATGGACGCCAACCCTGAAGCGCCGCGTCGATTGGTATGCCTCCACCACGCCTGGGAACTCGCAACCCTTTATGGGTCAGTTCAATGGTTTGTTTGGGATTCGGATATGACGGTTCGGATGCTTCCAATACTCTCTAGAGGGAAGGATCACAAAGGCCCCACAGGGGAATAACTGCGGGCCTAGTACTTGGGCTTGCAGGGGTAGCTTGGGGAGATCCGTACCCAGGACCAAACCCAAAAAATCTCGATCTATCTACTCTTTGAGCCCTCGTTGCGAAGACAAATGGCACATAGAGTCGAACACAAAAGCATGCACGTGATAGTAAGGGCAAGAAATGTTATCATTATAATCAAAATGGTTACAGCAGGGTCGAACTCCCTAATAACATATAATCCTACAATTCTTGGCCCTGGGGGGGGGGGGGGGGGGGGGGAGGGAGCTCCTCTCAGACTCGGCCGACACTCATAAAACTCATATCAACATCTGGAGGCAGAAGTTGAGCCTTCTTCAACTGGTCAATGGTCCCGTAGAAGCCTTGCTTCAAGTGCTTCATTACCTGGACAGCAAGGATATCTCCAAATTCAACCAATTCCAGGAACTTGGCTTTGAAGTCTGCCTCAGCCTTTCTGGTGCTAGAAGTCTCAGCAGCCCAAAAGTCGCACAGCTCGGCCTCACCAGCCTCCTTGGCGTGCTTCAGCTGTTCCATCTCGGCAGACATCCTATCTTGCTCTTCCAGGGCCTCCCTGAGCCTGTCTGACGTAACCCATACCTACGATCGAGCCTGTGTCAGGTCATCCTCGAAGACAGACAAGCGATCATTCGCCATTATGAGGTCGGACTCCTTCTGGCTGAGCTGCTGCTCTTGGTTTTGAACGCATGCGTTCAACCTCTCGGTCGAGACCTCCATAAGTCGGATATCGCCCGACAACTTTCTCTCTCTCATTTGAAGCTGATCCCGCTCTTGCATCACCTCGAGCAGGTCATTGGTAAAGGCCACCGCCCGCTCGGAGGCCAACCGTTCCCGGTGTCGGGAATTATGTAGGGTGGACTCCTTGGCCATCAGGGTATTCAGTTGATGTTCCACCTTCGCCCGTAGAGCCCGGCTAACCCCCGCTTGCATAAGTCCCGCCCGGTGCTCGTGGTCAGCTGCAACTTCTGCTCTCAGGGCCCGGTGGGTCAAGGCTTCAATTTGAGGCCAAGCGTTTAAGCCACGGCCGGCGTCAGGCATTTTTCAGCCGCCTATCATTGCACCAGGGACTTATAGCGCATACAAGGAACATCCTATATACCAAGAATACACACCTTCAGAAGGGACTCGCGGAGATTGGTTAGAGGCCCCACAGAGACTCGTACAACCGCTCCTCCTTGAGACCTCAAGATGTTAGCTCGGCTCTCAGAAGGCAACGAGCCTCTTCGCGGAGGAAGTAGCTGGACAGCAAGAGCTCCAGGGGCAATGTGGAGGGGCCAAAATCACCCTCCTTAGAGTTGAAAGTCCCCTCGGACAAGGGCCCCTCGGCAGGAACCTCCTTCAACTGCACTGGGGGGAAAGATTGCATGGAAGTCTCCAACGCTACATCCAGCCTCTTCTGAATGCGGTCGAGTGTCATCCTGTATTGAGTGGGCAATACTTTCTTGCCTTTAAGAGCCTCGGCATGGTCAATAGAAGGAGAGCCGGGGGTCAGGGCACCTGCCTCCATAACAGTGGCCGGCGGAATGGGGGAAGATAGGGGAATGGATTCCCCACCATCGGAAGGAGAAATAACCTCCTCAGGGACAGAGGGGAGGGGGCTGGAGCCATCGGAGGCCAGCCTTTTCCATCTAGGGCTCGAGCCTTGTGGAACCCGCCTCTTCTGCCGACTAACGAATTGGACTGTTGAAGGGGTAGTAGGTGGTGAGGACCCCTTGCTAACCCCCTCCAGATGAACAGTAGCGGGGGGAGAGTCACCCTCTGAAGGAAGATCCGCCTGATGGTCAACCGACGGACCGGAAGTCCCTTAGTTCGCAAATGGCGAGGGCGCGGTAGTAGCCTCTGCCCTTCCCGGCGAAGCAGGCTCACAAGACGATTCGACGGTCCCCTTCGAGGACTCGGCGGGCCCAGGGGTGCATCAGGAGTGGCAGGGGGAGGAGTCAGCGCCTCCTGGTTGGCCTCCTCCCACTTGATAAGTCGATGCATTGCCCTGGGGAACATGACTTCCTCTGCAATAGTCAGACAAGGAAACATCAATTAGAACTAACAGGCAGTGATGAAAAAGATGAACATACCAAGGATGGGGCTGATTCGGGTCACTTTGGGGCAAAGGCCCGCCAGGTACATAAGCTCCTCACTCTGCACCAGACCAGGGCCACTGAACACCATGCCGGAGAATACGCTCCTAGCGCGCTGGTAGGTGGAACTCTGGAGAAACTCCCCTAGAGAGGGAGGAATCGATAGAGCCTCTGTCCAACGCAGAGGACTGAAGGGCAGCACTGGCAGTTAGATGAAGAAGAACTTCTCCTTCCACCCTTTATGCGAAGAAGGGAACCCTCCTAAGAACTTATGGCCCGGACGCACCAAAAAGCTAAAGACTCCTTGTGAGCCGATCGGAACGAAGAAAGAATGAAAGAGACGAGGAGTCAAGGGGAGGTCGAAGAGCTTAAAGATAATATACGCCCCCCATCTGAGCAAAGGCATTGGGAGCCATCTGGTGATGGGGAATATTGAAATAGGAGGCTGCATTCATGAAGAAAGGGGGAATGGGGAAGCAGAGCCCTGACTCTACTTGCCCCAAGAAGAAGGTAGAAAAGCCTACGGGAGGCTCCACTGGTGCCTGGTCTACCTTAGGGATAACCACCGCCATATCGGCCGGGACGCCGTAGGCCTCAATGGCTGCCTGTAGAGCCTCCGGCCTCACTCTCGAAGAGGTGGACTCGTACCACTCCACTCGGTAACCTTCCATGGTTCCTAAGGGAAAAGACGAGAAGGAGGCAAATTTCTTACGTTAAGAAGAGTCCTTAAAGAAGAAGAGGCAGACGAGGTGCACCCAGCCACGAAGCCAGAAGTCGGCTGAACGTCTTCGTCTCCACTTCTTATATGGAGGAAGCCGCCTGCATGAGTGCAATGAGGGCAGGGCACGTGGAAAGCAAGAAACCGCCACACCAGGGCAGCGCCAGGGAACAGTCATTTGACGTGAGTCGGCTACAGTTGCGCACGTCAGTAAGAGGTCGTGAAGAGACCAATTGGGGCACGTGGCGACGAAGCATTCGCGAGAGGACCTGGGCGCCATCAAAGAACGCCATACGTCTTTATGAAGGATGGGCATGTATTATTATAGTACCTCGAAAGTCATAGAAGTCTTTGTTGGTGCAGGAAGCACCAGATCGAACCTTGTTTTGATATAGGCAAAGGATTCAAAGTTAAGGGTTATTTGTTGTCTAACAATGCTGCTTGAGAGTGCAGGAAACAAAGTCCTAACGAAGGGCTGCTAGGCACCTGACGATGGGCTGTCAGGAAACCAAGTCCTGGCGAAGGGTTGCTGGGCGAAAACCAAGTCCTAGCGAAGGGATGCTAGGCACCTGACGATGGGCTGTCAGGAACTTAAGACCTGGCGAAGGGCTGCTGGGCAAAAACCAAGTCCTGGCGAAGGGCTGCTGGGCGAAACTCAAGACCTGGCGAAGGGCTGTTGGGCAAAAACCAAGTCCTGGCGAAGGGCTGCTGGGCGAAACTCAAGACCTGGCGAAGGGCTGCCGGGCAAAAGTCCAACTGGAGGAGCCGGTTGGCACCAGGTAAATTCTCCCGAGAGGAGTAGGTGAGGACGCGTTCCCCTTGAGGGAACATTAGGCGTCGATTCGACCTAGGGCTCCATTTTGGAGACCAAAGTCAGAACCAAGACAGCTGAGGCTGTATAACCTATTATTTTATTGTTTTATTGTGTTTTGGACTAACCCTGGATGCAGGACCGAAGGAACGAGTGACTGCAGCTCAGAGTGCCTCAAAGGAGTGAGGCAACAGCTGACCAGGGCGCCCGGAGTGTCCCGGGCGCCCCCATGGTGAACACAAAACACAACAAGACAAGAAAGACTTCGACAGTACATAGCCAGGGCGCCCCCGCTATCCCGGGCGCCCCCATTGCAAAACAACTCTGCCGCGTCTGCGCTACATGCCCAGGGCGCCCCCGCTGTCCCGGGCGCCCCCAGCGCACAGGTGGCGCAAACCTTACTGAGGAGAGCTCAGCGCTGCGGATAAGGTTTGACCGGTCAACCAGGGCGCCCCCAGCGTCCAGGGCGCCCCAGTCAAAGCCTTATCCCAAGGATTAAGGGATAAGTCGATGACCGCGCCTCTTGTGGATCTGCTGCCACGTGGGGGGGGGGGGGGGGGGGGGCGCCCCCGTCGACCAGGGCGCCCCCAGGCCCTATATAAAGGGCCCTCGACCCCCTTCTTCAAGCATCAAGTTTTTCGACGCTTCTACGCTCTTCTGCTTCCGCGACACGCTCCAGAAATCTTCCAACTCAAGCTGACGACGCCCCGCTGCTCCGAAACTTCGATCTACACCGGACGTCGGTAACGAAGAGCTCTGTATTTAAAGTTTACTATTCTGCCTTCTTGTAAAATCTATTTGTAAACTTTGCGAACTTATAGAATTGCCCGCAGAAAACGGTCAACGACCGTGGGCCTTGGAGTAGGAGTCAACCCAGGCTCCGAACCAAGTAAACCGACTGTGTTTGCATTGTTCTGTTTTTCTTTTATTTCCGCTGTGCACCCGCTCTTTTTAAATCCGAACGATTTGCGATATTCACCCCCCCCTCTCTCGCATTTCTCGATCCAACAGTCTTTTGTGGAAAGACAAAACCAAAAAGGGATTGCCTCGGACCCGGGGCAAATTCTACAATCCTAGGACCCAACACAACTGTCAAAGGAGCAGTAACGGATGCCAGGATCCACTAGGACACAACTTCTTCACCACCACACTAATCTGATCAGTCAGCCACACTTCATTCGATCAGACTTGAAGGGAGGGATTTGTGATGGAGTTGAATAGCCTGTAGCGGACACGTGGGCTGAAGAAACTGGGTGGCAAGATGTGGCGAATATGAGCGACTCTCCCAGGACACTCTTGGGAAGGGGATCCCGCGGGGCCCTCCTGCGGTAAACACGCCTTGGAGATCAGATCAGATTAGAAAACCCCTCCCGGGATCACCCCGGGAAGTCGGGTCCCGAGACCACCTCGAGGAAGCGGAGCGCCCGCGACCTCCCGGGCCAGAAGACCCCGAGATCACCTCGAGGAAGCGGAGCGCCCGCGACCTCCCGGGCCAGAAGACCCCGAGATCACCTCGAGGAAGCGGAGCCCAAGCAGCATTCGACCTCAAGTAACGGTCCCTCTTTTTTCTCGGATCTGTGGATAAGTATTCCCCTATCGTGGAGTTATCACGACCCTTAAATATCGCAACTGGTCACACTTAATGATAGCGTGAACCGTTTCAAAAACTATCCTGTTACCGACGAAGGAGGGACGTGACATAGATCATGGGGATGCACCAAGGCAGCCGCCGCAAGTATAAAAGGTATTTCAACCCCTCCGGTAAGGGAGTTACACATACATTACTACACACATTGTCTTGCCTTCTCTCCCTCTTCTCCACCAAGGCACTGACTTGAGCATTGGAGTGGGCTCCGTCGGACAACCTCCGGCGTGTTTCCCTAACGCTCGAGTTATTTTCGCAGGGTGCGGAGTTCCTCCCCTAACGTCAACATCTGCGTGAGCTGAATCCTGATGATTGACTGTCGACGTCGATTCCTTCCGGAACATATGAGAAATTAGATTTTTATAATTCTAAGAAATTGAAGTATTTAATGGGAAATTAGAACAAGGGACAATTTGATCAAAATAAAATATTTTTCATAAGAGATACTTTTTAAATTTTATACCTTAAATTTCGTTACGGACACTTGGAGTCCTTCCGAGACATTTAGTTTATTTTAAAGGATGGATTTTCAATAAAATCGAAAAAAAATTCATATATGATCCGTCGATAAATGAGGAGGACAATCAATTGATGACGTAGAGAAGGAGTTGACCGAATATTGACTATTGATATGTCGATCGACTGTTCAAGAGCACTAGCCAGACGGTCGAGGAGATTTGTCGGACACTCTCGAAGGATGCCGACATCTGTGCTTGCGAAGAATGGTCCGTTAGGGGTCGACCAGGAGATTTCCCGGGCAGGCACTTCAACGATCAAGTCAAAACTTTGACAAAAAGAAAACGAGAATGGAAAACTATAGAAGAACTATAGAGCATACTTACACGCGAAGAAATGGAGACCTTTATATCGGCAGGGGTGGTAGATAGTAACCTGACAAAGTATCCTGCCGGATTTAATACGCGAATCTAAAGACAAGTTTTGTCAGTTGAAAAAGGGGACGGATCTGTTATCCTACTGATTAACTGTCAGCCTAGCAGTATGACCGCTCACATTTCTTAATTATCTGACATATCGGTCGGCATGCGTTGATTTACTGTCCCCTACAAGATTTAACGAATCTAAAATATTCGTTCGTACGCCCGATGTCTTTAAATTGTATCATCCGGGCAGACGAAGATGTCGCCAACTAACCAATCAGGTGACCCATCCAATGAAAAATCAACTAAGATCTCGCTCGACTATCGAACAGCTTTCCTGCTCGATAGGCTCCATGTCGGCTTGGCCTGGTCTTCTTTTGACTATGAACCTGTAGGGATCGATTAATTGGAGTCGAACATCCGCTCGGATTAATATAATAATTTATTTAATTTATTTCTTTAGCGATAATTATGGAGTGGGCCGTATAAGAAGACGACGTGTGAGATGTACATTCCGAGTCCTTTATGATTTTCACACGGTACAAATAAATGTGAACGGTGTTCGAACTGGTGCTATGTGCTCAACTGATTAGTTGCTTTCGGCCGAGTCAGCTTTGTCGGCCTCCGAGTGGGCTTCCGACGTTTATGACAACTGAAAAGACACATACAGAAACTAAAAGGTCAAGGCATATCTTACTCAGTCCCTCGATCTTCACATCAAGACAAAAGAGTGGGAGAAAAAAAAATAAAAGTGAAAAATTATGGAAATTTAATGCGTTTGGTTTAAGTATTTTTTTATTTTAAAATTTTTTTTTTATTTTTTGAAAATAATTTTTTAAATATTTTTTAATTTTTCAAAAATTAATATTTCATTTTCTAAAAAAATAGAGGTGAAAAATATAAGTGAAATACTATTTTTTAAAAAATAAAAATAGAAAATAGACAAATGAAATAGAAAATAAATTTTTCATACCTTCTATAACTGAAATTTTCTCTTATCTGTAGTTTTCCTATCATATTTGTTTGGCGGCGGTGTCCAGGTAAGTTGCCGGGAGGATACAAATTGATATAATTTCGTCGAGACTAGTGTTGGACACTATCTCCGTAAAACGATATTGCTCCGATACAGGTGCTCTCCGAAGATATAACGACGATGTCTCAGAATAGCAGCACTATAAATTTCGAGACTAACAAACATTCTCGTAGGCTTTTCGGACTCTGGATGTATACGATGGGATGAATGCTAATGACTTTGATGATTGAATGAATCCATCATCTAGATGGAGGACTCTATTTATACAAGGGAAGAGGTGAGGTACCCTTTGGTGAGCGGGTGTGACTTTTGGTTTAGGATTAATCTGGGTCGTTCGATCTGAAGGGTTGTAACCCTTCAGATAGCCCTTTGATCTCATCCATCAAATCTGAATAGTTGTAACCATCTCCCTTTGATCTCAGCCGCCAGATTTGATGTGACGTTTCAGATCAAGTCTCTCTTCACCGACGGTCAGATCATGACTCTTCACGATCAATCCAACACCCATTTTCGATCCAACGGTTGTCATTTATTTGCCCAGTCAGCAGTCCAGTTATTTCTCTCCTCGTATTTGAGTGTCACGCAGGCACTGCCACATCACATGTCACGTCACTCGAGCACCACGTAGGCACTGCCACGTCACCGACACATCACCCAAGTGGCACGTCACATTGAGTATAAATTTAAGCTTCTCAATGCTCCTGATACGTAAGTGTGAAATACAAAGTGTAAAATGCGCCAACAAAATGCTCAGTGCGCACATGGCGCTCGTCTGTGAGAAGAGACCACCTATGTTTCTTTTTAATTCCATTAACACAGGAACACATATAAGGAAGTAAATCTCTTCGAAAATTTTAGATGTGGGACTAATTCCCATTTACTTCATTTTATGCAAATTTTAGGTTAACTTTAAATAATTAATTTCTCATTCACCCGTAATCGGTTTTGAGCAAATTAATAGTCTAAATTCATCTACGTAAAACATATATTTCATTTTTGAAGTCAATTATGACTTTCATTGATTGATGACACCTCGATTTTCTTTTGCAAAAACGTATTTGGTCTTAATTATTATTTTTTGTTTAAGCACCAAATATCCAACAATATCATGTTCAATTTTACTTCAAAGGTGACCTAGAAAGGTCGACTAAAGATTCAATTTTTTTCAAGCCTACTTAAGAGAGAAACCCGACCTATTCTTATCTAATCACGAACTTAATCATTTTATCCCGAACTTGATGTAGTGGTAAAAGATAACATACATTTTTCAAATAATAAAGGTTTAATTTCCACGCAGAACTCATGTACTATGATTGAACTACTAATAAAATTAGGGCGCCATTTCAAAAGTCACCATACTTCTTAAATTTACTTGGTATATGAAATGTGAAGCTAAACCGTCTATCCAAAATTAATCAGGTTATAAAATCTGGACACTTGATATAAAAAAATTAAGCTCAATCATTCTTAGTTGAACTCCACCCTAAGATAACCTTGGTTAAATTGATCCAACTGAATTTGAGTTTGCTATTAATCCGACTGACCTAAACCATGTTCAATCCTAACTCATACTATTCGAGACATCTCCAATAGTTAAAGTTCTATATGAGTTTTTTTTAGTCTTCAATATGTACACCTCAATGCCACATAAAAATATAAAAACCTATCACTCTTTCTATATATAAAAAACCCTATTATTAGAGTGTTTTTTTTTTCATTTTTTTTCTTTCACATACCTCTTTAAAAATATCTCATTGAAGATGCTCGGAGATCTATATTGACTGAGTCATTATTCATGCCAGGTGGCGTAGATAAATCCCAAACATGCCCATATTTTTTTTTACTTGGCATCATATTTTCACTAGCTATTAAGATAAATCGGAAAACACTCACAATAGGTAACTCATCAGCCTCAACATTCTTAGGTCAACCGTCCATTAAAAAAAATCTATCTGTTAATTCGTCAAAGCTGAAACTCATGTTGGATATTATTATCCCTATTGGGTGAACTTATTTATAAGTTACACATGTAAATATAATCTGAGCCCTTAAAGCGATCTAAATTATGTTTATCAGGTTTCAGATTATTGGATGTGGGTTTAATATATAGAATTTTTTAGGTCAATCTGTTATTATCTATGGGCTGATAACAGATTGGATTTCTATATAAATAGGAGGCCCCCAAGGGTTTAGGGCATCATCTTGACCTAGTTTTTTTTGTTCCCCATTGACAAGAAACTTTACTGTCACGCCCCGAGACCTAGGAGCCGCTGATCCAATAGAAAATCGGACAGCACCTCCCCTGTCCGGCCGACAATTTACACATACACATAACCTATATAACATCACCACGCAGTTTAATTGGGCCTCAGGCCTCCAATATAGATAAACACAACATAAAAACACAAGACAACTAAGTAACTTATACCTGACTGCGGACCGGTCCGACTTAGGATAGAACAACCAATACAACAACCCCTTAAGGCACACAACACACTCGTAATACATATACAAATCGCTAAGGACATATGAAACAAATATACTGCCCAGTACAAACACATAACCATGTCGTCACGATGGGTAGGGACTGGCTGCTGGGCTCTTCTGGCGACTCCAAGTATCTCAACCTGAAATAAACATGTATGGCAACGGTGTGAGTCCATAAACTCAGCGAATACCCAGTAGATATGCATAGCATGTTATAATAACAATAGGAGTCTACGCTGATACAGTCCATATGAACAATAGGAAAGGGTATACTGAAGATACTGAATAAAGATACATACCAGAATCCATCTATCCTGCAGAGGGTGAAATAAATCCCTATGGAACAAGTATAACATATAAACCAAGGTATACAGGTATCCAGTATATGCATGTCAATCAAGTGCAGAAATCAAGTGCAGCAAACAATGCACGATGCAAAATATGCACATGGTGCAATGCCATGGTCACCCCCTAACTCCAGTCAAGCCACCGAGACAGGCGATACTGTGTCGGCCGAGTGGGTAGAGCTGTGACACTGTCCGCACTCTGCCATCACTGCTCCTGAGTGACCGAGAGGACAGGATGCTGGTGGAGCTATCGCTCCGCCCCATGTATATATGGGGGAGATATCTCTCTCATCTTCTCTGGTCTATGGGTAGAGAAGGGATCCCTGCTTGCTACCACGCTCCGAAACCACTACCCTTGAGCGGACGAGCGGAGCAATACAGAGCAAATGCACACACCCAGCGGTATTCACTAACCCATGAGTGGCCGTGTGTGCATATCATGTGCCGGAAGACGATTAGGCTCAACCACAAGGGAGTCGCTGATCGCCGGCATGCAACAATACAAGGATGGTGTATGATAGATACACATACCTCCCTCCCCAAGACCTCAGTATACTAAATCTCAGTCTGAAATCCTATAACAGGAAATATAGTTAACCTACAAGGTATACTGGCCGGAAACTACTGATCCCTCAATGTCAAGTGCAAGAGATACATCACGATCCCTAAGCATACCTATAGATATGACAATACCTGAGACTGTATGGAACTAACAGCATAATAACTCAGGGATAACCAACAAATATCCAGAACAAGCATAATAACTCAGGGATAACTATCAAGTATCCAGAACAGGCATCATAACTCAGGGATAACTAACAAGTATCCAGGACAGACATAATAACTCAGGGATAACTAACAAGTATCCAGGACAGGCATAATAACTCAGGGATAACTATCAAGTATCCAGAACAGGCATAATAACTCAGGGATAACTAACAAATATCCAGAACAGACATAATAAACCAGGATAGCGTATAAACTTACTGCTATCTATAACATACAATGCATAGCAATATGACAATATCTAAAAGATAAGTCAAAGGGTACCCGCCTCAAAGTAGGAGTCCGTATACGAAGGAGCCTCTCGTCTGATACTCCGCAACAATCAGTGTCCTGTATCAAAGGACATAGTTTTAGCTATCATAACAATTATTAAGTAGCTAACGAATCCCTAAACCGTATTAGGATTAACCTAATCCTCGTATTTCATTTAATTACTACTAATTAAATGATTAGCCCACGAGTTTGGAATTAAATTCAATTTAGTTATAATTCCTAAATTAACCCCAACCAAGGGTTAACCTCCATGAGGTCTAACATGGTCTTGATCCCTCGTTCAAACTCCTGACATAGGTTGTGAACAAAAGAAAGTAAGTTATCCAATCTCGCTCCAAACAACAGAAGGAGCAACTGTAAGCTCATCTCATATATCCACCCACATTACCATTCAACCAAAATCATCCCTAAACCAATAGGACACCACCACAGAAATTCCATTCTTAAAATGTCAACCTTCCAGTAGAATGGTCTCAAGTGTTCACTAATTCAAACATGGGATCATTCAGTCCAGTATACTCATGCAACCCAAGGTGTATCCACTGAATCCATCTTGTCATTGAATCAAAATACACCTCACGGATGTGGCATATCAAGATCCAAATTAAACACCAAACATGGATCATCAAAGCTAATACTATCCAATCTGCAATCAAATAAATTCCCATTCACCTCATCCCAAAACTTGCTCACAGTAAGACAAAAGAAACAACTAAATCAATTCCCCAAAGACATCACAGTTAGATTCTACAAATCCACAAATCGACATGAATAGAAATAGCTAAGATTCTTAAAAGGTTCACAATAAATTCTAAATACAATTCAACTCAAAGAATATCACGTTTCAAGAATTAATCTAACCACAGATTACCAATTCCCAGTCCGAAACATAAAACATTCCAAAATTATTCATCCCATACAAAAGAACCAATCAACTACCGAAAGAACAACATAACCTACTACATCCAAGTCCTAGCTCACGGCATAAGGAAGAATCCAAGATAAAATTTCTAATCTGCACGAAAGGTTTCAACATCAATTAACAAAAACCTCATCTCAAAAGGGTGTAAACACTATCAATTCTTTACCTGAATCGATGCCAATGAGACTAGCTCAGCTCTGATCTGGCAGGGTCGAAGCTCACACAGAAAATTCGCCACTGGAAACCCCAAGCTCTAACATCCCCCTTTTCTTCCTCTGATTGGCAGCGACGCTGCTCTGGTCTCCATCAGCAAAGAGGAATTCAATTTCAGGGGAAGAAGGGTGCTGCCCTCACACCCGATCAATGGTAGTTGTAGCTTACCCGGAAGAGCTTGGCCGGCTGCGGAGCTCATTGAAGAAGAGAATTGGCGTGGCGCCTCCCTCAAATTCCATACGCCTATCCTATCTCGTGGAGGTGCTACCCGATGAGGAGACGAAGTGGAGATGAGAGGCTATAGAAATTGTGTGGGGAGAAGGAAGGGGAGATGTTGGCTCGCAATCGAGCGTCGGTGGCTCCGATCGGCCAGAGGATGACTTTGGCGGTGTGTGGCTGCGGGCAATGGAAAGGGAGGCGGAAGGAGTCAGGCCCTGGGCTGCGAATTAGGGCACGCGGACCAGGGGGTGTGGCTGCGTGCGAATGAAAGGGAAAATAAGGTTTATAAGTGCGGGACTTTTTGCAGAAAAGCCCTTCAAATTTTCCAGAATCCAATCATTACCCTTAGCGTAAAGGATTTAACAGTTTAACCCTTTAAATTTATGTAATGCACCTCAAGTCTCTAGGGTTAGATATTAACCCTTTCGTAATTTAAGAGTTTACCCGTAAACCCTTGATAAGTTTTAAATTTTTACAATAAAGCCCCTTGGGCTCCTCCCGTAAGCCGGAAACCCTAGACTCTATCCGAAAAAATCACGAAAAATTTTCTGGTCCGAATTTTCGAATTGCCGTATTTTACATTTACGACGCCGTCAATCCTAAGCTTCTTGGAAGATTCTCCTTCTTCTTTCCGTTGCATCTTCTTCCACAGGGATCAAGCCGACGGCGCTACAACAAGGACGAAAACTCTTCAATCAGGTTACTTATCTTTCGGTTTATATTTTTATTCTTATTATGTTATGATTCAATAAAACAATAGATTCATGCTTATATGACTTGTCTTTTCTTCTTAGAATTTTTATTTTATTTCTAGAATTTATAGAGAAAACTCAAGTTTTATCAATTGGTATCAGAGCATTGACTTTGTTTCATCATTTTTTATAGCAATAAAGTTTAAATTTTTTGTCGATTTATTGATTGTATGCTAGATTAAGTTTTTCTAGTATAATATAATTTTTGATTTTTGAAAATCATGTAAAAGAAAATTTAAGGATAGATTTGTTTTCTAAGTTTTTTATATTTTCATTGAGAACATGAAAATGAAGGAAGAATCATCGTGTTTAACCTAATTTTTAGGTCGAATCATAATGGTTCAATTGATTGATTTGGTCGGTGAATTGATTACCAAGTCTAAAATAATGAATAACAAAATATTGATTTCGTAATACTGCTTCTTTACAAAACAGTGGATTAAAATATATATATATATATATATATATATATATATATATATATATATATATATATATATATATATATATATAATATTAAGGGATTAAATAACATTATTTAATTATAGAATCGGAAAGAGACTCTAAATTTGTAAGGGAGAATTCTATATATGATTATGTAGTGACATGTAATAAACTTTTAGATCAATTAGGATAATCGATTGGATTATACCATTTGATTATCATATGGTATTATGTGTATAATGGGTTGGCCCAAAGGAAAGTATATTATGTGACCAATTAATGTTTGAGTTTTATCAGAGAGTACCGCTTGTTAGGATCGATGGACCGGCTAGAGAGGGTGAATAGCTCGATCACCCAAATTCGTGATTCTTCCTACAATGTTAGCACGAGTGAAAACTTAACAATTCAAATAACAATGCTAACACAATATAGTTTTACGTGGTTCGGAGATTTCTTGCTCTTACTCCACGGCGTGTCCTTGAAGTGGACGATTCCTTGATTCTTCGGTGGTTAACGCCCTAGCAATCTCCGGCTAAGTCTTTCTCCTTTTCGGTGGAGAACAACCTCTCACAATATTTCTTCCTCCTTACAAGATGAATCTAGAGTTTGAGGAGGAAGATGAGCACAAAAGAGAAGATCTTACAATAAAGAGCTAATATTCTCTCAGCCTCAAGCTACTGCTTAAATAGTGTAGAGGGTTGTTTAAACAAATAGCCCAGCTTGCCTACCAGTCGACTGCTCTTGCAGTCGACTGCCCCAAGAGCAGTCGACTAGTTCTAGCCAAATAGCTAGCCAATGGCTAGTTTTTTGAACTGATCAGTGGATCAGTCGACTGATCTTTCTGTGAATTTTCACTCAATGCTGGCAGTCGACTGATCCATCACCAGTTGATTGCCCAGCTTACAAGTCCACTCATCCTCACTCCGAAGCCCATCCTTCGCGTATGCCTTAAAGTACACTCCCTCGGCTTGCCCCTTGAAGTTCTCTTCCTTCAGCTCTCGTCCCTCGGATGTGCATACAAGCTCATGGCTTGCCTCCATGTCATCCTTCGCGTATGCCCTTGAAGTCTACTTCCTTGGCTTGCCCTTGGAGTCCTCTTCCTTTGACTCTCGTCCCTCGGATGTGTACTTCATGTGTGATTCACCAAGTCCTGCAAAACTGAACCACACATATCAAACCAACATGACAACCTAACTTAATTATATTGACACACACATCAAAATCATGATCCACTTGATCACACTTGGGTCGATTGCCCCAACAATTTTTCCCTTTTTGATGTGTGGCAATATGTTTAAGTTAGGTATAATAACAACAATTGAAAGTTAAAGACATAGTAAAATAAGAAGCATAACATGCATTCTCCCCCTTAACCTATGCCCTCCACATAATGTTCAATTTTTCACAAGTTAAGTTACAAAACCAACTTAAACTTCCCAATTCTCCCCCTTTGACACCATCAAAAGGATTGCCCAAGGCAACAATACCCATTGGCATCACATAAAGATACTTTTCACCTTATGAAAATCTCAAAAATCAAAAACCAGAAGTACCAGTCGACTGAGACAGGTATCAGTTGACTGGTGCCTTCTCATTGCCATTTCACAGAAGGATCAGTCGACTGCCCTTAGGGGCAGTCCACTGATACTCTTCAGTCTGAATATTACAGTTTCTGGGCCGAAATTCAAAAATGCACCATTAATTTCACAAAATTCGAAAAATCATGAAATTTTACAAACATATTTCTTATGATGTATTCTAACATAGAAAAATATATTTTCATAAAAAATTCAAACATGTATGACTTTTTGACTAAAATTCAAAACCTTTGAAAACCTCCAATTTTGTATCAAACTTTCATCCTAGTTTTGAAACCATGTGTTTTGCAAACCTATGTCATAACAAATAAAACACAAAAATATTTTCAAATTATTTGAAATGTCCAACTATGATCTTTGGACAAGATGTCCATTAATTAAATATTTACTTTCCCCATAGTTAGTCTATTATTACTAATGTGATACACCCAATAACCCATCAAAATGCCACAAGCATAAGTTATTTGTATCATCCTAACATCTCATATGCATGAATATACTCATAAAGCAAGGTAATATGAGATGAGTTAAAAGTAATTTAGCCCATTTTATCAAGAATTTCTACTATGAGCTACATACTCCCCCTTAATGCCTCAAGTAAACCAAATTTCAAAATTTTAAAATTCTAACACCATGGTTGATTTACCCCAAATCCTCTAACTTTTGAGGATTGACTTTGACACCCAATAGAAATATTTCCTAATTAGGTTAACCAAGTATGCCTTGGGATTCATTTCTTACTTAGGGTCTTGGTCTTTCTTTGTCCTCTAGCAAGTAGACAATGGTAGGTTTTTCCATTGCTAGACTTCTCAAAGCCTAATCCCTCTTTCTTAAAGCTTGCTCTTTGGTTCTCAATGATCATATCTAGTGTCTTTGAGCCAACTTCAAATTTCCTAAGGGCTTTGGTAAGACTATCTATCTTTTCCCTTAAATCTTTATTTTCTTCTTCTAAACATGAGTTATTTGAAATGTAAGAAGAAACATGCACATCATCCTTAATTTTCATGGATGCTAATTTCTTCTTTAACATGCACATCTCATTTTTCAATAACTTAATTTTCTTTCAAGCATTAACCAAATCATCATTAGTACTAGAAATTATTTTTACAAGAGTAAAAGTGGGTAAGTTGTATACCTCACTTACCGAGATGTCCGATTCCGAAGTTGAGCCTCCCCCTTCACTTGATCTCCCTTCTTCTTCAAATTCGGATGACGTCGAGGCAATGCCATCAATTCCCATTAGTGCGAAGTGGGATACATGATGTTCCTCCTCCTCCGATGAGGATGAATCATCCCATGTAACCTTCAAGTTTTGCACATTCTTCTCCTTCTCTTTTGATTTCTTCTTTTCTTCTTTCTTCTTTCTTCTTTCCTTCCTGTTGGATCGAGAGAACCGATAGAGGGGGGTGAATATCGGAAATCATTTTTCGGAAAAGCTTAGAGCAAGTACGCAGCGGAAATAAAAAAAACAATCACACAGAGACACTATCGATTTTACTTGGTTCGGAGCCTGGGTCGACTCCTACTCCAAGGCCCACGGTCGTTGACCATTTACTTTGGACAATTCTATATTAGGCGCAATAAGAGTTTACAAGAATTGATATACAAATTCAGCACAGTAAACTAAATAAAAAAATTACTCTTCTTTTACCGACGTCCGATTGTGGGTTGACCTTTTCAGGAGCAGCGGGACGTCGTCGGCTCGAGTTGGGCAGTTTCAGGTGCAAGGCACGAGAGCAGAAGAGCGTAGAAGCGTTGTGTTCGAGTTGATGTTGGAAGCCTGGGCGTTGGGTGCTATTTATAGCACCTCGGGGCGCCCTGGACGTCGGGGGGCGCCCCCCCCCCACGTGTCACGTGATCCGAGATTCGCTCGGTCAACCTCTATCCCACTCGAATAGGGATGGGGTTTGACGCTGGGGGCGCCCTGCTTGACTCCTTCCCCGCGGGCATCTCGGCTGGATAAGGGTGATTGGCTTCGCTGGCTTAGGCGCGGGGCGCCTTGGCTGCTGAGGGCGCCCTGGGTGCTGGGGGCGCCCCGACCAGTGTTCAGCCGAGGCTCCTTTTTGTTTCATTTGTTTCATCTTCACCTTGGGGGCGCCCTGGACACTCAGGGCGCCCTACTCAGCTGCTGCCTCACTCCATTGAGGCTCTCTGAGCTGTAGACACTCGTTCCTTTGGTCCTGCATCCAGGGTTAGTTCGAAAACAACATAAAGCAGTAAAACATAAGATTATACAGCCTTAGCTGTCTTGGTTCTGACTTTGGGTTTCCAAAATAGAACCCTAGGTCGAACCGACGCCTACTGTTCCCTCGACGGGGAACGCGTCCTCACCTACTCCTCTCGGGAGAGTTTACCTGATGCCAACCGCTCCTTTGGTTGGACTTTTGCCTGACGGTCCTTTGCCAGGTCTTGGATGCCGAGCTGTCCTTCGCCCGGTGCCTAGCATTCCTTCGCTAGGGCTTCAGTCCCAAGCTGTCCTTCGCCTGGCGCCTAGCAGTCCTTCGCTAGGGCTTTTCACTTCTGGCATTCCTTCGCCAGTGCCTAGCAGTCCTTCTCTAGGGCTTTTTACTCTGCACACTCAAGTGAACATTGTTAGATCACAAATAAGACTTAACTTTTGAACCCTATTGCCATTATCAAAACACAGGTTTGACTTTGGTGCTTTCTGCACCAACACTTCCTTCTTTTTTAAGAGGGGGCACTCATCTCTCATGTGTCCTTCTCCTTGGCAATTGTAGCAAATAATCTTCCTTGTTCTACTTTTGCTCCTCGACTCATTCCTACCATGAGACTTGTTAGTAGAAAAATGTTTAAATATTTTTCTCATTTTTCTTACCACGTAAGCTTCCACATCACTATCCATGGATGCACTAGACTCCTCTGAATCAGATGATAAGACCTTCTTCTTTTTACCTTTTCCCTTGTTTGCCACAAGTGCTATACTCTTTGGCTTGTATATCTCTTCAATTGTTCCTCCAACTCGAGTCTCATGAAGCTCCATGGTTGAGAAAAATTCTTCTAGAGATGTTTTCCCTAGATCCTTGAAAATATAGTATGAGTTCACCATTGAGCTCCAATTTGATGTTCTTGAGAATGCATTGATGGCTTTCATCAAAATGTCTCGGTTAGATAATTGTTTCCTTATACTTGTTAGTTCATTAAGTATTTCCTTAAATCTAGCGTGCAAATTTGTTACCTTCTCCCCTTTATCAAGTTTGATATTGTTGAGTTGGGAGCGAAGAAGATCTCTTTTTGCCATTTTCGCCTCTGAAGTGCCTTCATGAAGCTCTACTAGCTTTTCCCATAAATCCTTGGCACTTGAGTAGTTCCCAATCCTTGTTACTTCTTGTTGGGGGAGCACACTGAGTAGATGATGCAAGGCTTTGAAATTTGCTAGATGATCATCTCTTTGCTTCCTACTCCATCTTACTTCATCAAGTAACTTGTTCTCTTGATCCCTAGACACTTCAAACCCATTTTTCATAATTAACATTATATCAAAATCAGTATTAAAGAATACCTCTATTCTTTTCTTCCACCATGAGAATTCTCCTTCGAATTTTGGCGATTGAATGTGTAAGCCAGCCATTTCAATGATTTTACTCTTCTCGGTGGTTAGTCCGTTGAAAGCGTCCTTGCGCTCTAATACCACTTGTTAGAATCGATGGACCGGCTAGAGGAGGGGGTGAATAGCTCGATCACCCCAATTCACGATTCTTCCTACAATGTTAGCACGAGTGGAAACTTAACAATTCAAATAACAATGCTAACACAATATCATTTTACGTGGTTTGTAGATTTCTTGCTCCTACTCCATGGCGTGTCCTTGAGATGGACGATCCCTTGATGCTTTAGTGGATCACGCCCCCGCAATCTCCGATTAAGTCTTTCTCCTTCTCGATGGAGAACAACCTCTCACAATATCTCTTCCTCCTTACAAGATGAATCTAGAGTTTGAGGAGAAAGATGAGCACAAAAGAGAACATCTTACAATGAAGAGCCAATCTTCTCTTAGCCTTAAGCTACTGCTTAAATAGTGTAGAGGGTTGTCTAAACAAACAGCCCAGCTCGCCTAGCCCAACTCGCCTACCAGTCGACTGGTCCAAGCCAAATAGCTAGCCAACGACTAGTTTTTCGAACTGATCAGTCGACTGGTCCTAGACCAGTCGACTGATCTTTCTGTGAACTTTCACTCAATGCTGGTAGTCGACTGATCCATCACCAGTCGGCTGCCTAGCTTACAAGTCCACTCATCCTCACTCCGAAGTTCATCCTTCGCGTATGCCTTGAAGTCCACTCCCTCAGCTTGCCCCTTGAAGTTCTCTTCCTTCGGCTCTCGTCCCTCGGATGCGTATACAAGCTCACAACTTGCCTCCATGCGATCCTTCGCGTATGCCCTTGAAGTCTACTTCCTTGGCTTGCCCTTGGAGTCATCTTCCTTTGGCTCTCATCCCTCGGATGCATACTTCATGTGTGATTCACCAAGTCATGCAAGACTCAACCACACATATCAAACCAACATAACAACCTAACTTAATCATATTGATACACACACATCAAAATCATGATCCACTTGATCATACTTGGGTCGATTGCCCCAACACCGCTAACAAATTATATTTTAATCTACAGATTAAAATATAATATTGTATTTGGTATCTCATAAGGAGCTCATTCATATGCATTATATTTTATTTATTTGCATAATATTTTTTTATATTTATATGTTCTTGGCTTTAATTAAATCATGAGCTTAAATAAATTTTTCTCTTTAATTTTAGTGCAATCTGTTATTGTCAACATTAATAACATCTGAACATTAACTAGTTCAAATTTTATTGAATAGAAAGAATACATGATCGTAGTCTTAGGCTAATAATCGCCTCACACCTTTGACCAGTGCTAGCACTATAGAACAGAGGGCTGAATTTCTGCTGTGGGATAAATCAAATCGTATGAGTCTAAACATCATGAAGCTTTCTATATCGACACAAATAAAGGGCTCAATCACATAGAGAGAAGATGTTAGGAGTTTCCTTAACCAACTGGGAGACTGATTCATCTCAAATGAAAAGGTCGAGACTACCACACTTCTTATGAAGTTGGTAACCATGCGGTACAGTAGTAAAGGAAACATAAGGAAGTACATTATGAAGATGTCCAATATAGCGACAAGTCTGAAAGCACTAAAACTCGATATGTCTGAGAGTATGTTGGTGCATTTCGTCTTGATGTCTCTGCCTACAAGGTTCACTCCTTTTGAGATATCGTATAATACTCAAAAAGAAAAGTGAACATTGAATGAGCTTATTGCTCAATGCGTGAAAGAGATGGGGAGACTAAAGATTGAGACATTTAAGAGTACTCACTTAGCATCTGGTTCTCAAAGTATGAGCAAGAAGTGAAAGAGGATTAATAACAAAGGAAAAGGAAAGTAAACTATAGATTCTCGAGGTAATTACTGTTGGATCGGGTTGGACCGGCTAGAGGGGGGTGAATAGACGGGGAAAAAAATTATGAAAGTGGAGGCACTCGTCTTTAAAAAAGAACTTGGTCGCAACTGAGAACGTTGCTTCCAAAGCAGTGGACGCTCAATAAAAATCTCCTTGTGACGGAGAAGCCTTACAAAAATAACACGCTAGAGATTTTACAAGAATGAATAAAATGATTGATTTCTAAAGCAAAACCTCTAAGTCTATTTATAGCCTAAGAGAATAAATCTGGATTGTTGATTGTTGATCACTTTTCTCTTGGCCGTTGATCCATGGATGTAATCTGAATGGTTGATCTTAGATGGGATTAAACTGCATCCATTGGATTTGATTAAAGGATAATGTAACATTATCCTTTAAGTTTTAATTGTTTTAATTAAAACTTTATCTTTCCTCGAGATGGCTGTTGGAATCTCCATGTCGCTGTTGTAATCTCTAAGTAGTAATATCGGCAACATTTTACTGCCATCGCCCTTTAGTCCAAATTGTAAGTGGGTTAGTGTGTGTTGTTGAGGTCTCGGGTTCGATCCTTCATGGCACCAAATAATTTTCTCTTTTCTTTTGGGCGCTTGGACTAGTCTTTTTGATTCTTCGTCTTCTGGGTGATTTCCGGCCAACCGGAGTTAAGCTCACCGAACCCGACTCTGACCTTTCGCCCCTCGAGCGTCCTTCCTCCCGGCTTCTCGTCCCTCGGACACCGCGCACGTCCTTCTCACTCCACCGGTGTACTCTTCCGCAGCATCCGCGTCCCTCGGATTGTACCGAGCCCGTCGGCTCACTTCCCCGCACAATCCTTCTCGTCCGCTACGTCTTACACTCGACCTCCTCCGTACCTAAGCTCCTGCACACTTAGCAGAGGGATTAAAACCAACAGGACCTAACCTAACTTGGTTGATCACATCAAAACCAACTGGGGCACCAACAATCTCCACCTTTTTGATGTCCATCAACCCAAGTTTAGTTAGGGATAAACAACAAACAATAATAGTATTGTAACAGAATTAAGCATAAAAAATTTTGCAATCATGTACATAACCTCCCCCGAACTACTCTCTCCCTTTGATCACAGCAAAAATGGGACAAAAAAATAGGGAAGGGAAGATATAATTAGGGAAGAAGAAAATTTTAAGTGTGATAACAAATATTCTAAAGAATCGCATTACCACAAATTTTTCAAATTTAAAATGGCATATTTTTTTCAGAAGTTAATTCCAATTTTTTTTATTGAAAAAAATAGATTTCAATAAACGATTTATAAAAAAAATCAAACATTTATGAAAAAAAATCTGAATATTTTTGTCAAAGTCGAAGATGAAGATATGAGTTTAGACAAAAAATTTTAGCTTTAAATTTGTTTATCAAGTCTGAAAATAACAGATACAAGTTTTTGAAGAATATTTTTTTAAAAAAAAAATCAAAAAATACTTCAAATTTTTTAAAAAATTATAATGAGTTTTTCCACTATATCTGTATCATGAAAAATTAGATCAATAAAAATAAATTATTTATCTATTTTTTTTTTAATTTTAATTTCAAATTTTGACCGAAAATATTTGAAAAATATTAACATAACTTTTGTAAAAGAATTCTGCACAAAAAAACTTTTCAGTTTAAAATAAATTTTGGAACCCAAAATAAATTTTCATCTACGGAGTTAATCAAAAACTTTGGAGGAATATAATTTCTAGGAATTTTCCTAGTCTGGCCCTTATGATTTTTAACATACCAATTCAGATTTTCAGGATAAAAATTCTTTTTAATTCTTAAACATGCAATATCATTTTCTAATTTCTCCACTAGATTCTTCAAATTTTCATTTTCTATTTTTAATTGGTCGGATAGAACAGATGAGCATACAGTGCCAAATCTTTCTTTTAACTCAGAGTTTTCTATCTCTAATTTATTCATCGACTTAAGCATGGATTTTATTACCGAGTAGATTCGAGCAGGTGGAAGTAGACATACCTCACTTACCGGGTCGCTTTCGAAAAGCGAGGTTCCTCTTTCGTCGTCGCTTTCTTCTGAGGTCTCTCCCCCTTCATCAGTGCTCTCTTCATGATGATTTGCCATCAGCGCAAGTCCCGCGTATTCATGACCTTCTGACTCTTCTGACGAGGACTCATCATCGAGTTGGATCTTCCTTGTGTTCAATGCGGCGATGTCTGATTTCTTATTCTTCTCTTCATGCAATTCTAGGAATTTCTCCCAGAGCTCTTTTGCCGAGTTGTAATTCTCGATGCGATTAACTTCTTGCGCGGGAAGAACGGCTAGTAGATGAAATTCAGCTTTGTCGTTTGCTTCAAAGTCTGATTTCTCCTTCTTGGTCCACGACTCTATTTCTTTATCCTTGTCGTTGTTGCCTTTAGGAACTGAAAAACCATTTTTTATAATTATTAGCAATTCAATATCAGTTTTAAAAAATACCTGCATTCGGCGCTTCCACATCGCGAACTCCCCCTCAAATTTTGGCGGGTAGATTACGGCTCCAACCAAGTTTCTTGAAATTGCTGCAGTCGGCGATTAGTCCTTCTGCGGCGACCTTGGCTCTGATACCACTTGTTGGATCGGGTTGGACCGGCTAGAGGGGGGTGAATAGACGGGGGAAAAAATTATGAAAGTGGAGGCACTCGTCTTTAAAAAAGAACTTGGTCGCAACTGAGAACGTTGCTTCCAAGGCAGTGGACGCTCAATAAAAATCTCCTTGTGGCGGAGAAGCCTTACAAAAATAACACGCTAGAGATTTTACAAGAATGAATAAAATGATTGATTTCTAAAGCAAAACCTCTAAGTCTATTTATAGCCTAAGAGAATAAATCTGGATTGTTGATTATTGATCACTTTTCTCTTGGCCGTTGATCCATGGATATAATCTGAATGGTTGATCTTGGATGGAATTAAACTGCATCCATTGGATTTGATTAAAGGATAATGTAACATTATCCTTTAAGTTTTAATTGTTTTAATTAAAACTTTATCTTTCCTCGAGATGGCTGTTGGAATCTCCATGTCGCTGTTGTAATCTCTAAGTAGTAATATCGGCAACATTTTATTGCCATCGCCCTTTAGTCCAAATTGTAAGTGGGTTAGTGTGTGTTGTTGAGGTCTCGGGTTCGATCCTTCGTGGCACCAAATAATTTTCTCTTTTCTTTTGGGCGCTTGGACTAGTCTTTTTGATTCTTCGTCTTCTGGGTGATTTCTGGCCAACCGGAGTTAGGCTCACCCGAACCCGACTCCGACCTTTCGCCCCTCGAGCGTCCTTCCTCCCGGCTTCTCGTCCCTCGGACACCGCGCACGTCCTTCTCACTCCACCGGTGTACTCTTCCGCAGCATCCGCGTCCCTCGGATTGTACCGAGCCCGTCGGCTCACTTCCCCGCACAATCCTTCTCGTCCGCTACGTCTTACACTCGACTTCCTCCGTACCTAAGCTCCTGCACACTTAGCAGAGGGATTAAAACCAACAAGACCTAACCTAACTTGGTTGATCACATCAAAACCAACTGGGGCACCAACAATTACCATAAGGAGCATAAGAAGCAGAATAAGGAATCCACTTGTTTCTTTTGTAAGAAGAAAGGTCATATGAAAAAATACTGCCTCAAGTACGCCAACTGGTGTGTAAAGAAGGGTAAACTTCTCAACTTTGTTAGTTCGGAAGTCAATTGAGCTGTTGTACCCATAGACACTTAGTAGATCGATACTGGTGCTACTACTCACATAAGTGTTACTATGCAGGGTTGTCTCAGGAGCCGACTTCCGCTTGATGGTGAAAGATGCATCTGTACGAGGAAATTAAAGAAGTCCATTTATTGTAGCTCAACGAAAGACTCCTTTAGGGTAATCATGACACTTGTAGCTCATTTTGATTTGGAACTACATCAAATGAATGTAAGGACTGCATTCCTCAATGGAGATATAGAGGAGTCTATATATATGGTATAACTGGAGAACATTGAGTCCTCAGACTCAACACCTAGTATGTAGATTAAAGAAGTACATTTATCATTTAAAATAGGTGTCCTGTCAATGATACCAAAAATTTTATCAAGTAATTACCTTATTTGGATTTAAAGAGAACCCCGTTGATCAATGCATATATGTTAAGTTCAGTAGGAGTAAATTTGTTATACTTGTTCTATACGTGGACGATATATTGCTTGCGAGCAATAATAAGGATTTACTGCATAAAACCAAGTTATTTCTATCTAGTAAATTTGAAATGAAAATTTTTGGTGATACATCTTTTCAAACCTGTGCCAAGAGATGCATTCAAACTTGTTCTAGGCATTCAAACGTGTTCTAGGCATTCAAACCTGTGCCAAGAGATACATCTTTTCAAACTTGTTCTAGGCATTCAAATCTATCGTGATCGTTCAAGAGGCATCTTGGACTTTCACAATAGGCATATATTGAGAAGGTGCTTATAAGGTATGACATGCAGAATTGTACACCTGGTGACACACCTGTGCCAAGAGATGACAAGTTCAGTTTGCAGCAGTGTTCACGACTTGAATTTGAAATAAAAGAAATGGAACAATTCTCATATGCGTTAGCAGTGAGAAGTTTCATGTATGCACAAGTTTATACTTAACCAGATATAACATTTATAGTTAGGATGTCATACATATATATTAATAACCCAGGACCATCGCACTGGAAAACAATTAAAAGGGTGATGCAGTATTTGCAAAGAACTAAAAGAAATATGCTCACATATCGGAGGTCAGATCACCTGGAGGTTTTTGGTTATTCAGACTCCGATTTTGCTGGATGTTTGGATAGCAGGAGGTCCATTTCAAGCTATATCTTCATGCTTGTTGGAGGGGTTATATCTTGAAAGAGCGTCAAATAGACGCTAGTAACGACTTCTATTATAGAGGCAAAATTGGTAGCATACTATGAAACATCTAATCACGGGATTTGGCTGTGAAACTTCATCACAGCATTGTATATCATTGATGGCATTGACAGACCATTGAGGATTTACTGTGATAATAAAGTCGCGGAAGTTTATGCCAAGAACAATCGCAGTTCGTCGAAGTCCATGCATATCGACATCAAGTTTCTACCGGTTAAAGAAATAATTCAGAGTCGCTAGATGATGGTGGAGCACATAAGCACAAATTCTATGTTGGTGATCCACTCACCAAAGAATTGATGCCTAAGGTGTTTTATGAGCATGTTGTGGATATGAGAGTTCTTCTCATGGGAGAAGAACTCATTTAGTGAGAGTCTGTATTTATTTTATTGCTCTATATTAATAAAGACAAATATTTTGTTTTAATTATTGTACGTATTTAAAGTTAAAACATTAATGAGAATTTATATGTTTGTTTGACACTCTGAATACAATATCATAATTTACTGTTGCTGTTTGGCATTTGGTGTTTGTAAATATGATACAGATTCTTTTTGGAATTATAAAGTTTGGATCATAATTTGCGATTGCAGTTTAGCATAAGGTATTTGCAAATATAATCAGACTCTTCTGAGTCACTTTGGACTAGTTGAAAATTGACATGTACTGATCGTATTTCATGTAATATCTACTCTACATCCGCATCTTAATCTATGTCATTAATGACATTGGCATTGTGATTACTGTTGAGGCTTGTTACGATCATATACAGTAGTTATGACATCTTTAGTCCTATACCAATAAAGTTAATGGACCAGATTATTTATAGGGATATCTTGTACCCATAAAGTTTGATATCAACTAAAATTTTACTTGTATTTAACATACAACTCACATACAACCCAAGTGAGAGATTGTTGAATATTATTATCCTTATTAAGAGGGCTTATTTGTATGTTGCACATGTAAATACAATCTGAGCCCTTAAAATGATCTAACTTATGTTTATTATGTTTCGGATTCTTGGATATGAGTTTAATGTATAGAATCATTTAGGTCAGTCTGTTATTATCTATGAGCTGATAACAGATTGGATTCCTATATAAAGGGGAGGTCTTCAAGGGTTTAGGACATTATCTTGACCTAGTTTCTTGTTCTCCATCGACAAGAAACTTTACTGCGTCGTCAACCTTAAGCCCCTTGAAAGATCCTTCTTCTTCTTTCCGCTGCATCTTCTTCCACAGGGATCAAGCCGACGATGCTACGATAAGGACGATGACTCTTCAATCAAGTTTTTTGTCTTTCGATTTATATTTTTATTCTTGTTATGTCATGATTCGATAAAACAATAGATCCATTATCTTTTCTCCTTAGAATTCTTATTTTGTTTTTGGAATTCATGCGGTTAGGAAACAATCCAAATTTTATCAACTCGATCTTTAAATATCTGAAACACCGAAAAGACATCCTACCACCGCACCATTGTCATTCAAATTCTAAAACAATAGTATTCATCATTCGGGGCATGCCCTTATTCAAATTCTAAAACAATAGTATTCATCATTCATCGATAATTACATCGTCCTCCTCAAATCCTACCCATGTTTCATGCCCATAAACCGAGCTTTCCATGCACTCATAGCCCATACTCAACATTAATTAAAGCCTCCGGAAGAGATTGCCCACCGTATCCCCATCAATTAGGTTTCTTTCGTAGATATCGACAAGCCATCGTATTAATTGTTTCACGGAGAAAATTTTCCAAACACTGAAGAGCAACATCATGCATGTTCTTCGAATAATTCCTCATCTTGTCGATTTTTAGTTGAGTCAATGGATGGTTTCCACCACAAGAGAGAAAATATCTTGGCCCTCCGCCCCTACAAATCCCTTTCCAAGAAGAAAACTTTCGAAAGGAAGTGCTGTGATCATTGAATCTTCCTTTGAGGTCGATGCATGTTAATCAATTAATGCCGCTAAAATCGTCTTCGATAGGGAGGTTCAACCATTTAAATTTAATATCGAAGCTCAATCCGATCTTCCTACGAGTTTGAATGTCATTTTCATGGATCGTTAACTTGGCCGGCGAAAAAAAAATAGCAATATTGATAAATTATTATTATTATTATCATCTAATTGATGAGAGTATAATTATAACGGTACCATGAAAGATTAAGGGCATCTGTAATATGGAGTTTATGTTATAAGTTTTTTATTATAAATTTCACCCTAACTTAGGGATGATAATTTTTTTGATTGGTTAGGTCCTTGTAAGGAAAATTCGAAATGGGACGGGTGAGGAACATTATCGGACATGAATTCGAAGATTTGGGACAGGTATGAGAACGTCATTCTAAGATTAAATTATCATCCCACAGTCAATCTGGGACAGGTATGAGAACTTCGTTCTCGAACTCGATAATCAAATAATAGTAATAAAAATTACTATTATTATTATAATAAATAATAATAATATTATAAGTACATTATGTATAATTTTTCATAATATATAAGATTAAATTTTAAAAAAAAATTAATTTGAAATGAAAATGGAAATAGGTAAGGAGATTTAATCCCCGCATGATCGATGAAGATTCTCATATTAGATAAAATTGGAGATGAAGTATGAATGAGAATGATAAATTCTCCCTCGCTCCGCTCTATTATCATCCCTATTCTTATTATATGGGTGAGGGTTCATAATTTTTTTTATAAATCGGTATTTAAATCTAGGATCGAATATATATATATTACTACAGATTATTTAGAGGTATATGACTCTGTATTTTTTGAGGGCATTGAACTTTCATGTAGTTGAGCTTTCATATGGTTGTATATCAATACTCAAAACAAATTATTTTTTTTCCCCGGGGCTATAGTTTAACGGAAGAGAGACTAATTATTATTTTAGATATTCGTGATTCAATCTCCAGTTATGACATATTTATAGGAATTTTTTCTCCAAATGGGACAGAAACCCTGGGGCGTTGGGCTTCTGGACCACCTACCGCGAATATTTCCCGATTTACCTTGACAATTGGTAAAAAACATCCATAGGACCGAATCGATCGTCTATAGTTCAAAAAATTTCGTTAATTATTTTTTATTTTATTATTCTATTACAATATATATATATATATATATATATATATATATATAGTCGTTTTTAGAGTAATTGTAGATATTTTAGAGTGTCGCTATCGATTAATTAAATACATTTCTCTATGTTAATTTGTATTGACAATCTGAGACAACACGAAATAGTAGATTAAAATAACTTATAGTTTTTATTAAAAAAAGGGAAAAGTTAGATGCATAGTTTGTAAAATACCCGTTTGAATAATGAGAGGTGGGATTCTCTGTCTCATTTTTTTTCATATGCCCTCTATCTTAAATTGTACGATCGTCACTAATTTGGACATGATTGTCGCTCGGCCATCACCGGTGGTATCCGATCACCTAATCCAACCAATATATAATCTCTGGGTAAGATGAATCTTGAAGGATCACAGCCAATTGCGACAGGATCACACCCAATTACTACATGTGAACCGGTTGCAATTGGCCGCGATCTTCTAAGATTCACCTTCCCCAGAGATTAAAGATTCATCGGGCCAGGTGGTCGGAGGGCACCGAAAATGCCCCAGGCAAAATTGTATCCAAATCGGTAACAATCGAGCAATTTGAGACACAGGACATATGAAAAAAACAGATCAAAGGACACACGATTCTACGATTTGAAAGTACTAAATCATTCCCGAATTGTATAGAATCATTTTTATGATGGAATCGAAATGGATTCAATGGGACCGATGGAATCAAAGCGGGATCGGTAGAATCGGAACAAGATCGATATGATCCTACGTTATAAATTATTCTAGGTATTTTTTGTCGCGGGCTATTGTCGTGGATATTTTGAGAGATTATAATTTTTGATTCAAATTGAATTACAGAATTTATAATATATTAAATCGAAGCTCGTTCATAAATTTATAATTCAAATTTACTATCTAGTTTTAGATAAAAAAAAGTTATTTAAAATCTTTTTGATGGCCTAATTTTTTTTAATTTTTATTATATTTTGACTATTTTATAATTTATATTATTTTAATCTTTTATAGAATCAGTCTTAGATTTTAAGATCATTTTTAAATATTTATTTAGTTATAATTGAGTTAGTTTTTAGAAAATTATTTTTGATGTTATTTTTCGAATTAAAGAATTTAATAGCTTTTGCCATATCATGGTGGTAAAAAACGATTCACTCATCTCAGTACCCCCGCCAATCCGTCTCAGAGTCAATATAGAGGAGGTAAATCACGAGGATTATTAGTCCTGATGCTGTGACTTTTGCCATATCAACTACTTTGTTAAACTGTGTTATCTTTTAAATATAAAAATATTTTTGAGGTTAAATATGATTATTATTATTATTGTGTTGGTAGAAACTTTATTTATTTTTATTTTGCGATATGATAATATAAATATTATTATGTGTTATTGTATAGGTTATTAGCTAATTTAAATTTCTACATGTCTACCATTACATGTCTATTTATATGTAAATGACATATATATATATATATATATATATATATATATATATATATATTTTAATCATGTACCATAAATTTTTCAATGATTTTTGATAGGATATTACTATTTTATGATCGATCGATCCGATCCTAATCCTAAATCGGCCTTACATAGGATTTGGATACTATAATCTATGTTCCCGAGGCTATAGTATATTAGAAAGACGATTAGTTGTCTCTCAATCACTTACCGTTTGAGTCTTAATTATAACGAATTTTATAAGAATTTTTTCTCCAAATGAAACACGCAACCATGAGATATTGAATACTATAAATTGGCCTTTGAGTCATCTATGAATCTTCATAAGAAATTAGGGTTTCATCCTCTAATTGAACTAAACTTTTGCTCACCCCTTCTCTCCTTTATTTTTGGCACTATGAATATATAAAAAAAAAGTCGGGCTTCACTTTTAGGGCACCCAAGTGGATAATCTTTCGGAGACTCCCAATTCCACCATAATTGCACTTAAAAAGATTGGATTAGGGATTAATATCTCAGTTAGTGCAAGGAAATGCTTCTCTTTTTTTAGCACTTTAAAGTGGGCATGTCTCCCTCCATAGATTCCTTAACCCTAATGCTAGACGAGATTCTTCGTCTTCCTTCTTCTTAGACATAAAAGATGCTTTCCGAAAAGTCTTGGCCACTTTCGTTTGTTTTAGTTACTTGCAAAAGGGTATTCAATTTTCTATTGAAAGTGTGTGTCTATATGTTTGAGTTGAGTTTGAGTTACTTTCAATAGAGCTGTCAATTTAGATTGGACATATCAAAATAATTTTAATCTTTTTAATATATATTTTTAATGGTGACTTTGTTTAATTTCAATAGTGTGTGTCTATAAAATGTGTGTCTATATGTTTGCCCGTTGTGGATTAGTTCATCTGACAGACTCTAATGCTCTGTTTATTTAGGAGAGCGAAAAGTAAAATTAAGAAAAAAAATTCGTAGTGGAATTTTTTTTATTATTTATTTCATTAAAATTTAAAGAAGAAAGAGAAATATAAACCATTCGCGGATAGTTTTGGGACAAAAATCTATCATTTCAAAATCGGACGAAAAGCAAAGGATGGATAAAAATAACACATATACCCTTTTTCATTCACAAAATTACATCATATACAAAAAAAAATAACGTATGTATCTTTTTTAACACATTAAATTATACAATATACCAATAAAATGACGTGTGTGTTTTTTCATTAATAAAATTATGTCACATGCACTCATCTTCCTCAATCAAGGTAAATAAACATACAAAGGAAAGGATTTTTTTCCCTTTCCATTCTCTTCCCATAGCCCTAGATTTGTTTCATCCATCTATCATCCACTCTTTTAGGTAAACAGAGCATGACATTCGGTGTCGGTTCATCCATCATCCACTCTTTTGAAAAGTATTATTTTTAATTTCAAAATTATATCAAAGTTTGATAACAAATTGATAACAAATTTGACTAACATGTGATTTTCGACCCGCGGCCCAACAAGCCAAGCTCGTCGGGGGCCGACCCGTGCTGATCGCGAGCATAGGCGGGTCGACCTACTGTGGGCTTGAGTTGCTAAAATTTTAACCCAACCCGTTTAAATTATTTGGCGAGATAGACCAATCCGGGTCCAACTCTGTTTGACAGCTCTACGTCTGAGAGACTAGTAGTAGGTGTCGCGGTCGATTGAAATATTTAGAGGATTAGGGTGTGTCGACTGTTGAGGATTTTGAAAGTTCAGAGGATGTTTACGAGGAGGAAATATTTTGAAGGGCTTTGTTAGAAGTTTCTGAATGGGAAAGGATCAAGAACATCATTCGAAGCAGTGCTGATATAAATGCAGTGAGAGACACAGATTGAATAGTTACGAGAGCGAAATCATAAAGATTGGATTTTTTGAAACGATCGAGAAAAATTGGATCTTTTGATCTTCTCCGTGGAGCTCGGGAAGCTCGGCCATGGCGGCTTCTGGTTGAATTGTCTGCGGGAAGAAGAAAAAAGGTCGGATTTTGATGCGTTTGGATTTAGAAAGATGAGATTTTGGAGATCGGAAAGGCGATGAAGGCGGGGCTGAGCACGATCCAGCAGACGTTGACGCCGGAGGCATCGGCCGTGCTGACGCAGTCGATAGGGGAGGCGGCGCGGCGGAGTCACGGGCAGGTGACGCCGCTCCACGTGGCGGCGATGCTGCTGGCGGCTCCTGGCGGGCTCCTCCGTCAGGCCTGCGCGCGCTCGCACAACCTGGAGTCCTCCTCGTTCCAACCCCTCCGCTGCCGCGCCCTCGAGCTCTGCTTCTCTGTCGCCCTCGACCGCCTCCCTGCCGCGGCGGCGGCGGCGGCGGCGGCGGCGGCGGCGGCGGCGGAGGAACCTAGCATCTCCAATGCACTCATGGCGGCCCTCAAGCGCGCGCAGGCCAATCAGCGGCGCGGGTGCCCCGAGCAGCACCAGCCGCCGCTCCTCGCCGTCAAGGTCGACCTGGAGCAGCTCGGCATGTCCATCCTCGACGACCCTTCCGTCAGCCGCGTCATGCGCGAGGCCAGCTTCTCCTCCACCGCCGTCAAGGCCGCCATCGAACAATCCCTTCCATCCTCCTCTTCCTCCTCATCCGCCGCCGTCTCCCGCAACGTCTACCTCAACCCTCGCCTTCACTACCCCCACAGCGGCGGCGGCGGCGGCTCCGTCGGCGCCGACCGCGACCGGCCGAGAGAAGACGAAGTGAAGCGCGTCCTAGACATCCTCTCAAGACCCACAAAGCGAAACCCCATCCTCGTCGGCGACTGCGGCCTCGACGCCACCCTCCAACAAGCGCTGCAGAGGATTCGCTCACTCGACGCCCCGTCGCCGCTGCGCAACGCGCAAATTCTCCCCTTTGCCAAGGAAATCGCCTCCATCTCAGCCGCCGATCACTCCCTTCTCCCCGCCAAGATCAGGGAGCTCGGTAGCTCGATCGAGTCCTCCATCAGCAGCGACGACCGCGCCGTGATTCTTGATCTGGGCGACTTAAAATGGCTCGCAGAGAGCCCCGGCGGCGCCGGAATGCCAGCCATCTCCGAAACCAGCCGGGCTACCGTACAGGAAATGGCGAGGCTCTGGAAGCATTTTCAGGGGAACAACCGGCTGTGGCTCGTCGGAGCGGCAGCTTCCGCCACGTACCTCCGCTGCCAGGTGTACCACCCGACAATGGAGAACGACTTGGATCTCCAACCTGTCCAGATTGCGTCAAGGTCAACGTTATGATTTTATAATTTTTTTAAATATTTTTAATTTATGACTTTGATCGTATTTCCAACAATATGATTATCCTTTAAGATTCGATAGATCGAAGCTAATCTCTTTTCCTTTCAGCAGATTTGGGGGCAACAATGTACATGGTAACAATGCCGAGAGCCTAGCGGCCTCAAAAACTTTAGTCGGAATAGGTGCCTCTGGAGTTCTTCCAAGACGGCCACTACAGATCACTGATCTATCATCTCCGATAACAGCTCTACTCTGCCCCGCTTGCACGGGTAGTTACGAGTGCGAATTGTCCATACTTATGGCCAAGGGGCTCGAGAAGGACTCCGTGAAACCGGAGGACAGCCAAGGATTGCCTCCGTGGTTGCGAATTGCCAAAGCTAGCCGCGGAGGAGGCGGTGAGGCCTCAAGTTCTCCTATTCAGGTATCAAGTTGATTGGCTTTTGCATTGCTCATGGCATCGTAACGATGAGCATTGTGTTCTTTTGTAGAGTGAGGAGGAAGGACTAATTCGGAAGCGAAGAAGCGAAGAGCTTCGAAATAGATGGAGCGAAACTTGTTCCCGACTTCATCGCGAATATCATCGATTGTCCATTGGTTCCGCGGTCCGATTGTCTCCAAATCTGTCCAAGCCCTCAAGTGTTTTGAGTCCACATCGACCGCCTAAACTGAATTTAACCTTATCGCAAAGCGGGGATGCTATTGCAGCAAAGCAGCCTACTAGCCATCCAGATCATAGCTCCCCGGAAGTTGAGACTTCTTCTCTTGCGAAAACACACCAAGTTCGCCTCAAGGATTCGATTGGGTGCATGCCGGACATGTTCCCCGATCACCGAAGAAGTGCTAAAGTTGTTGGCATGTCGGACATCGACATGTTCAAGAAGCTATTTAGTGGGCTCACTGAGAAAGTCAGCTGGCAACAGGAAGCAGCTTCAGCTGTTGCTTCTGTTGTGGTGCAATGCAAGTCGGGTAATGGAAAGAGGCGCGGCAGTGCTACTAAAGGCGATACATGGCTTCTTCTGTTGGGGCCGGACAAAATCGGTAAGAAGAAGATGGCGAGTTCTCTATCCGAGCTGATGTTCGGTACTAGTCCTATGGTTGTGAACTTTGGCCACGCACCATGCACCTTTGGCGATGTCGTAGATTCGAATCTAAGTCTCCGCGGAAGGACATTGATGGATCGAATAGCGGAAGAAGCATGTCGAAACCCGTTTTCGATGATTGTCCTTGACAACATAGATCAAGCGGACATGCTCACTCAGGGTAAGATTAAGCAAGCGATCGAGAGAAGACATCTCGTTGATTCGTATGGTCGGGATGTCAATTTAGGAAGTATCATCTTTGTTCTTACTTCAGATTGGCTACCGGAAGGGCTGAAAAGCTCATATCGTTCCCTCATCGAGTACGAGGAAACCATACTTGATTCTGCCCGTGGCGGATTTGAATTGGAGCTTACAACCGGGAATAAGCCCGGGAAACGACATCCGACTTGGATTTGCGACGATGATAGACCAATTAAGCTTAGGAAGGAGAGCTCCGTAAGCACTAGTCTTTCCCTCGACCTTAACCTATCAGTCAGTGAGCTTGGGTCCAACAAGCGCAGGCTTGCGGTTAGCCACTCAACATCCTCCTTGGCCTCAGACCTCACCGAACTAGTCGACGGTGTTGTGATGTTCAAGCCAGTCGACTTTGCTCAGCTACAACAGGACGTTGTCAAGTCCATCTCAATGAAATTCGCAACCGCGATGGGCGAGGGAATCACAATTAGGATCGACGACGAAGCTCTAGACAAAATCACCGGCGGTCTATGGCTCAGTGGTACGACATTGGATGATTGGGCTGAAAGGGTGATGGTGCCCAGCCTGAACCAACTAAGGGACAATTTGAAACATGAACATGGACCAAGACTCATTCGACTCTCCGCGACTAAGAGAGACCAAACGAGAAGCAACGCGAAGGAGTGGTTACCAACGACCGTGGCCATTGCTATCGATCGCGGCCACGATAGCTGAAGGATCATAGAAACTTCAATCAATTTTTTCTAGATGTTAGGATGTATATGCCAATGGAAACTTCAATCAATTCATTGTATGCTTAGAATACTTGTAATGATCTTGTTCCCGATTAATCTTACAATAATGTCTTTGTTACGGAAAAAAATTTATTTATATTCGTTCAATAGTAAAATTAACGATACGGTTAGTTAAGTTCGGCTCGACTCGTTTACACCGCAACCAGTTGTTTGTTTATGATATCTATATCAACAATTGATTGTATTGTTGGTGATGGCCCAACCACCTATTGATATCTTTCTTTCTGCAATAAATAATTATTAAGAAAAATAGTGATTGGACTGAAACCAAATTAGTGATTTTAATTTATGGCTCAATATCTTTTAAGGTAGGCAAAAATTAAAAAAAAGGAGTTTTTTTATTATCATCAAATCGATACTCTAATTTTAAAAAATATTAAAATAACACCTAATAGGGATGAATAATCTGGGGTGGACATGTGACGGAAAAGCTACGTGACACAGGCTACCAAATCAGTACTCCGAGGTCAGATCGGAAATCGAGCTCCCGAGACTATCTCAGGAGAACAAAAGAAAACCCCCGAAGTTAGTCCGGGAATCGGGCTCCCGAGATTATCTCTGAAAAATGGAGGAAGGCCCTGAGGCCAGCTCGGGAAATAAGACTCCGACACTGACTCGGGAGAGTGGAGCCCAAAAATCAACGTAGGGATAAGAAAGTCAGACTTCAAGTACCCGCTCTTCCTTCAAGAACAGAAAAATCATCATGTAATTATTGTTCGCAATGCATGGTAATTAGGGTCTTAATAGTCATAGTAATCGTTACCAGAAGAGAACAACTATCAAGTAATCGATGATTAAAGAACGTGGAGTAGAACGTGGGGACACATGTGAGGAAGACATCAGGTATATAAGATGCCTCAGCATCCTGGTGAAGGGGGTAAACTTTCCAAAATTATAGCACTTTGATTACTCATTGTTCTCCTGAAAAGAGAGAGTTTTGACTTGAGCGCCCGAGAGGGTTCCACCGGAACATCTTCCGATGCATCCCCTTTACGCTTGTATTAATCTTGTAGGCGTTGACATTCTCTCCTCGTCGTCGTCATCGTGGGCTGCGCTTTGGTGATTCGTCATCCCATCGTTCGCTTCCGAAACAACACCTATTATATTTTTTATCCCGAAAATAAAAAGGACCCTCGTACCTTTCTTTCGTAATTGAATTTAGACAATTGAAATGAGAATCTAATGAAAATCTATAATGGAGACATTCGGAAAAATTGCACTCTTCTAGTAGGTAAATTTATAATATCTTCGACATTCTTATTCTTGAAAATGGAACGGTCTACCCTCGATATCTTTCTTCTTGTCGACGACCTTTCCGGTCGAATCGGGCATTCGATAATGACTTCGAGGATGAACAATTCAACCCTAACTACTTTCGATACCATCCACTATGAAATTGATAAGCTAACAGCTCAAAACTCCAACCCTACATTGCATCATGGCATTCAATGCTAATAAGGGTCCCACATGCCGGGTACCCACACACACGCGATTTTGATAGGTTACAAATTCGGTCCCACATGCCGGGTACCCACACACGCACGATTTTGATAGGCTACAAATTCTTACTTACCCGTCCGTATAGATTCAAGATGTCTGGGATTGATCTATTTTTTTTAAAAAAATTAAGATATATTTATAATTTAAGATTTTAAGATTTAGGAGTTAGATTAGAGTGGATTTAAACTAATAAAAAAAATTTCTAGGGTGCAGCCGCTCCATATAGGTTAAAGTGTTTAAAATAATCAATTTTAAATACTTACGAAATATATTATATATATTTAATATTTAAAATTTTAAGATTTAAAAGTTAAGTTATAGTGGATTTAAGCTAATAAGATTTTTTTCTTAGGGTTCAATCATCCTTCTTGGATTATACTATTCAAAATAATTAATTTTAAGTATTTATAAGATGTATTATATGTATTTAAGATTTATAAAAAAAATATTAATTTTTTTAAAAATATAATAAATTAAGAGACGCCTTAGTTTGATTACTCAAGACGACTTCCATTAGATGGAAGGCATCTCGTATCACGTCACGTATAGACACGTGACGTGTAATCCGTAACAAAATAACGATATATATATATATATATTCAAAATTATTTAAATATTAATTAAAATTATTTAAAATTAATTTAAAATTAATTTAAATTAAACAAAAAATATTATAATTAAAATAATTTTGATCAAAGCGATTAGAAAACATGGCCAAGAGAATTGAACTCCGTTACAATTTACAGTATCATAATATTAAAATATATTTATTTTAATAAATTAGGACATGAATACATGGAGAAATATATTATTGTGATTCTTATTCTTCTCAAATATTGAAAGAAATAAAGCAAAAAGAAAAGAAAAGAAGATATCATATGTTACAGGGATGTGTCGCTCGATACCGAGAATAAACCGGTTTTTATATTGGTTATCGTAACGTTTATTATGCAAAGAGCACGAAGGCGTTACAAGGTGCGAGATCTGCGAACGCCGGCGGTCCCTTGACCACCGCCCACTCCACGCTCTCCTCAGTCGCGCCGGCGGTGGTCACGTCTGCTAACGTCCCCACGCCGACGTGAAGGCCGCTCCCCACCACGTAGATCGTCCTCCTCCCCTTTTCGCGTTCCAGGCCTCCGGCCCCCCCGATCACCGCGTACGGCCGCCGCACGTCGCCGGGGACTCCCGCACCCGACACCGGTCGCCACCGGTCGGTCCCCTCGTCGTAGGCCTTCACCCGCCCGTCGCCGCACTCGGAGACGACGTAGAGCCGACCGCCGGCGACCGCGCTCGACCCCGTCCAACCCTCCCGCATCCCCACCCGCATCTCCTCCCACGCGTCCCGATCGGAGTCGTAGACGCCGCCCCGAGGCGAGGAGTCGAACGGCCAGGTCCAGCCCTCGGTGAGGTACATCCGCCGGCCCACCACCGCGGCGTCGTACCGCGCCATCCCGCGCCGCATCCCGGCGGCCGGGGCCCACCTATCTGCCGCGGGATCGTAGCACTCCACCGCCGAGATCCCGCCGTCGCCGCCCCCCGCCGCAAAGATCCGGCCGCCGATCGCGCACGCCGAGAAGAAGCACCGCGGGGTGGGCATCGGCGCGGCGGCGCACCAGGAGTTCGTAGCGGCGCGGTAGGCGAGCGTGGTCTGCAGCGGGAACTGGGTATCCGACCGCATCCCGCCGAGGACGTAGAGCTCGCCGCGGCAGGGGAGGGCGGCGCAGGCGAAGGCCGGGGGGCAGAGCGGGCCGTCTCCCCCCGCCGGGAGTGGCATCGGCGGGAGCACAAACCAGCGGCGGGTGCGCGGGTCGAGGGCCTGCCACTGCAGCCGGAGGGTAGCCCGATCGAAGGCGAAGACGAACAAGTAGGGAAGCGACCGCTCGGCGGCTGCCTCCGCCTTGCCGCGGAGGAAAGTTGGGCTTGAGATAGCACGATTCCAGGCGGAGGAGACGGACCGGGCCAGCGGCTGGTAGGGGAAGGGCAAGTGGAGGAGGCACTGCTCTACCACCTCATCGGGCAATCCTGGGATCAACTGGTCCCCTTCCGGCTCCACCGATCGTCGCCGCGGCACACTCTCCTCCTCCCCTTCCACCGCCGTCGCCGCCGCCATCTCCACCGGCTCCGAGCGGGGAGGCATCGTCCCCAATTCGATCGAAATGGTAAGCGCCCTCTTCGATCCTAATTAAAAATTTGATCTTTTTCTGCTCCTTTTCCTCGATCAAATAGCAATACGCGTCTATATATAGAAGGAACCTTCGGATTAGGTTTAGGGAAATAGTGCATTTATATAGCAATCAATCATGTGATGGGCTTCCAAAGAGAGACAAGAAAAAGCCAGAGAGGAGTGGTGGTGGTGGTGGTGCTGCGGCTGCTTCTGGGCGGTGGTGGTGATGGTGGTGGTGGGGCCGCCGTCGTGGCGTGCACCGCCGGACCCACCGAGCGCCAAAGATCAGACTTTTGCATTTTGCTCCTATTTGTTAATGAATATCATTTCTCCCCTCAGACCTTTGATCATGACAGCAGTGCCCAACAGTTGTTCGACAAAATTACCCCGAGAAGGCAGTGGACCATTAGCCTGGCTCTTCTTCTTCCCAAAGATGCCTGACAGATGTTCGGGGAAATGACTGAAAGAGCATATGACGATCGGATCTCTTCCGAGATTCGAGTTCGATCATTTGCCGGATGGGGACAACAATGGACTGATGATGGCGACGACAGTAGAGTGTTCAATCAGTAGTCTTATCTTTAATTCCTTGATCCCTGGGTTTCTTGAGCAGAATGATTCATGCTGGTGGAATAATTTGGCCAGGAAAGAAAAAGAATTGAGTGGGTTCCTTTGAATTGAGGTAAAGGTCAAGGCATCAGCTGATAAGTGATAAATTGCCATGATTTTGAGCAAGTGGATGGGTTCCACTGAACCTAATTCCTGCTTTATGGGTCGGTTTGGTCGAATTTGAAGCTTACTTGAACTCCCGAGTTGTTGAGGGCAGATCAAGTGGTGTAAATGACACTAGGAAAAGTTACAAGGAATTAGCCTCTTCTAGCAAGTTTGATTTGATCTTGCCTATCCAACTGAGGCCCTCTATCCAACTTTGATTCATCCACCAAGCTATCTCAAACTCAAGACCTTAGCAATAACTTAGCAAGCTAACACCTTCACGATCGAGAGTCCCACACAAGAACAATAATTCAAGAGACGATAAACTAGTTCATCGATCCGAATTCAGACAACTGGCATTTGTTGTTTGAGCACACCTGGTGGTTGACATGTTTCTTTAAAGGGGGCAAGACAGGGGAGAATGAACTTGTAGAATACAATGAATGGTTCGAAAGCTTTTAATCTGATATTGTTTCTGAATAGAACACATGATTGCATTTTTAACAGGTAGAGAGAGAGGCCAACAACAACAAGTCTGTTGAGGGAACATGAGATGACAAGGCTTTGGGATCTTGCCTTCAACTATGTAGCCATGCCCGTGGAGACTGATGCAAGCTGCTGGTGTTCCAATTCTTCTTCCTCGACAAATACAAGGTCAGTTGGTAAATAGGCCTATCAGATTTTGTTTCATTCCATAATAATTAATAGAGTTTCTTTCTTACATTTAAAATATATGAAAGTTGATGTGATAATGTATTATTGTTTGTTTAATGGTGTGCTTTAATGTAGATTCCCTTATTTTACAATCGAAATTATTTTGGAAAAAAGCTCTTAAGCATTTCATTAGTAGGTGAATAATTTAGAAGATAGGTATTCTGTTTGTGAGGAGTTTTAGCATCAGTTAATTCTCTTTCATTCTTGTTTCAGGGCTTTAAAATATAGTTCCATGAAATTAATTATTGCTCATTGTTTAGTAGTTTGAAATATTCCACTGTGTTTTTTTATTAAACATTATAAAACTACACTTTAAATTTTATACTTAGCCTTAATATTATCTTTTTTTTTAATTTCTTTTACACTTTATAAGTAATATAACTTAATTATATATATGTATTATGTGAATAGGTTTAGGTCAAAATATTCCGCATCCCTAAAATCTAGTTCAAGATTTTAATACAATTTTTTAGATAGTTCTTATGTATCATATATATTGTTCTAATGTTTTTTTTTAAGTTTTATAAATAATAACTTATTTAATATGTAATTATGTAATAATTAAGTCTTATCTCCATAATTCTTAAAAACAATGTGAATGTGGAGCCCATAAATGAGGCCACATCAACATTTTTTAGGGTACACTACATTACAAAATACCCTATTTTATATAGATTGTGAAGGCTTTTGAAGAATAGAAACTTCCATTAAGATTATCAAAATTATATTTTACTTGTACTCATCTTTCGTGTAATCATGAACTATGAACCCTAGCCCCTGGGTAAGATATTATAATTAGGCCCTCCAACGTCAGACCAGACATTGAGGTCGAGAGTTAGTTGTAGTGTATTATGGGAGATTTTCTCTTTAGTGGATAGTGACCTGAAGACGCTAGCTGTTAAAATGGATTTCTTAGGATTAGTCAGGTGGTCAGTAAAAAATTTTTATTGGGCCAAACTGATCATCCCAGGATTAGTCAAGCTGAAAATTTAGATATCTGATGCCAACTTAACAAATGAAACTCAAGTATTTTTTAAGCATTCTAATGACCAAATGAAAACCTAACTATGTAATCAATTTTGATAGGTGCATTATTTTATCATCTTGTGTAATTTGTTTTTATTTGCTTGTTAAATATGAATTATTCTTTATTTTTAGTACAATATTATCGTTTTTAGAACATTAACAAAAGAGGTCAAGTGTAGTGCAAGGGAAAGAAGGAGATGAAGAATATTTAAAGCCCTTAGGGGAGTCTAATCTTCGACTTCCACCATAGAGAACAACAAAAATAACCATAAATTTTGCCTCAATTAAAGGACTTAATAAATCCTATTAGTGGACAAATCTTTCACTAAATCATTGACCTAATCCAAAGGATTTCTTCCCCAGATTTTATGCTTCAATTCTCTTTTAACATTTACTTTTGTTTTGGTTTAATATGCTAATTTACTATTGTTGTTTTTTAATCAAGTTGTTTCTTTGGACCATGTAACTAAACTTTTCATAATAATTCCAATATTGATTTTTTTTCTTTAGTAAATGTTATTAGGATTGCAACTGATCTATAAAGGATAGTCCGGTATATGAAGCTTCCGTCGGTGTAGGTCCCGGGGAAGGATTAAATTGTTGGTACAATCAACTTCCAGCGTTTTGATATTTATTTGATAATATGTTTAATGGACTACAGTTAGGTCAAGATTGACCAAATGAGTAACAAGAATGAAAATTCTTAGAGAAGTAAACTCTAAGCAAAAAGGAAAAAATCTTAGTGGAGTGAATATGAGACGATGAAAAGTCTTACGATAGTGAACTCTAAGTAAATGGAAAAATCTTAGGAGAGTGAATCTTAGGTGATGAGAAGACTTGGATGAGTGAATTCTAAGCAAGGAGAAAATTTTAGGAGAGTGAACCTTAGGTGATGAGAAGACTTGGATAAGTGAACTCCAAGTAAAGAAAAAATTCTAGGTCTCAGTGGAGTGAACTCCAAGTAAGGTTGTCACGAGCTTTGAAGAACTTAAGTATAGTTTTGCATTACTACTACTGTAAACTTCTGGAGAGAGTGAATGAGGTCATGCCCCAATTTGGGATAAAATCTTAGGCGATGATCCGATTGAAGAAACCAACGGAGGCTTTTAAGTAGAAATCATGACAGACCTATCTGTTTATCATATGCATATTCATATATGTTCTAACTTTGTTTTGCGGGTAAATACTATTTCTGTGCTCCGTCGACTGATCATCATGATCAGTCGACGGATCATAGTTATCACAGAGGCAAGACAAGCTATTTCGAGGATTGAAGGAAAAGTCGATGGATCATCAGGATCAGTCGATGGATCATTAATTGTTGACGCGATAGCCAGCTCAACAGATCAAGCAGAGAGGGCAACTCTAGTTCCGTCGACGGAAAAACATGTTTAGTCAACAGATCAGGAAGATTTCAAATAATGAAACTGGACGCGAACCAAGAAAGATTTGTATGAGGTTCCGTCGATGGATCAGAGGGATTAGTCGACAAAATGATATTTTCCAGAACAGTACAGAACGGTTTAGCTATAAATATAGGCTCAAGTTTTGAGGTTAAGTGTGGTTCGGTAATAGCTTGATTTTTGTGCTTCTTTACGCTCTATACCAAGATCAACTTGAAACAACTTTCCCAGCCTAAAAGCTCCCCGACAACGAAGCTTCATCTTTTACTATTATGTCGGTAACTTTTATTATTGCATATACACTCATTAGGAGAGTAGTATACTTGTTACTATTTCCTTCATTTATATTCAATATTCTCCTTCTCAGAGTTCTCTGAGGATATATTTAGTGGATTGCCCAGTGTTACAATTAAATGGATTTTGGCCTTTAGAGTAGGAGTCGACGAAGACTCCTAATCAAATAAAATATCTGTACTTATTTATCTTTTCGTTGTGCAACTCTTAGTTTTCTGATAAAATTTTACGAAACAAAAAGAAATGTGTTACGACGAGATTCACACCCCCTTTCTCGTCCTCAATGGTCCTACATAAATTACATTAGATCTATTGTATATAGTCTTATCTTATTTTTTATCAGAAATTATTTTCGTGACTTAAATCCGTAATCTCAAGGGCACATGATAATTTTACCGTTGCACCCTTTCACAATTGATCTATATATTTTGAAAAAAAAAACCCTGAAATTAAAAATATCGACTTTAAGACTAGTTTTTTTTATAAAAAAGACAATCACAAATCTCTCCTAATATCACTTATCGCCCTATCAAGCAATTATTTATAGGATTCTCTTGATTAATAACTTAGGTTTAGTTAAGCTTGTTTCTAAATGGGCCCTTTTAAAATGGGCTGGACCCAAACATCAGAGCCACCAATCAAGTTGTCCAATTGCTACAATAGTAGAGTCTAAATTAATTTAATATATTTTTTAGATTTTAATTTAGTTAATTTTTAATGATTTTTTTCTTTTTTGAAACACATTTTGCACAATAATATTCTTATAGCTTCTTCGATTAAATATAGGACAACACTTGACATTTGATTCTAGAATCTTTTAAGAATTTAATTTGCAAGTTTACTAATTAATAATTAAAATTATGCAAAGAGATAATTAGTTGTATTATGAAATATTAGATTAGAAGCAAGGACTCAAATAGAGGTACAACAATATATGTGTATATTGTCATTCATATATCCGTGGTTCGATCCCTAACACGACATATTTTACAGAAATTTTTTCTCGAAATGGGGCGCGAATCCTGGGACGCTGGGCTTCTAGATTGCCCACCGCGAGCACTTCCCGATTTACCCTGGTGATCGGTGGAAAACTTCCGTGGGGTCGGGCCAGTCACCTCAGGTTCAATTTGTCTGCTGTCTGATTCATCATTTTTTTATAATAAAGGAGAGATATACTATGGTGGCCGACCCAAATCCTGGGACGCTGAGTTTTTAGACCGTCTATCGCGAGCAATTCCTGATTTATTTTCACGGTCCATGAGAAATTTTTGTGAAGTCGAATCGGTTGTCTAAGATTCGACATTATCCAATCTCATTAATTATTTTTTTTATAATAAAAGAGAGATATATGTATAATGATGGAATGTGCTAACAGATGATAATTTTGTCACCCTTATATATATATATATATATATATATATATAATTTTACTATGCTAAGGATTTTATCATGCAAACTTCGTACAAATCTTAACTATTTTTTTGGTTTAAAATGTCTTTTGTGCCTAATACTTTAACCCATATGGGAAAACTAAACCCTAATCGCAAGCAAAAAATAAAAATAAAATAAAATGAAAAATAAAGGAAAATCAATTACACTAGGATTGTACGAGTTTGCGCGGTAAGATCCTTAGCATAAAATTTTTGTATATATAGAGAGAGAAAGAGAGAGACCAAAAAAGGTGGAACCGCCACCTTAGCGGCGCCCTGGTCCCGACTCCATAGGTTTCCAGAGGGAGGCAAATCACGGTTATCACTGGTGTGGTGAGAGAAAGAGAGAGAGGATAATTACAGATTGCTTATCACGCGCCCTTGCACGCCTGCCTCCCAATCGATTGGTGGCGAGCATTCTGCCTTGTGTGCCACCGACTCAAAGCTTGCAACATACGACGACCACTGACCCCAAATTAAACTATTGCCCGAGGGGAAAGGTAAACCCTAGGGGCATCATGGCTGCATTCCGACCACGATCCGGCGCAATTGCCTCTATCAATTGAGGGGTGTCTTAATTGATTGAGGCATCTTGAATCGTTGATCATGCAACGCCAATTGATTGCTCAATTGATTGGTGCCTTGAATCGATTACTCAATCGGGAGGCAGACGCGCACGGGCACACCAATCGATTGGGAGGTGGGCGCGTTCGACTCAATCGATAACAAAAGTTTATATATATATATATATATATATATATATATATATATATATATATATATATACCCTATGTGCCTCTACCTGCGCACCGGACTCGAGCAATATTTTCTCAAATAAATCTTAAATACATATAATATACTTAAAACTTTTTTAAAATCTTTGAATTTTTTTTAATTGTATACCCCAATGGGCAGTGAACCAGTCATTGTAAAATCTTAAATTTTTTTTCACTTGAACACTATAATTCAATTGGGCAAGTGAACTCGTCGGGGTAAAATTTTAAATTCTTTTTGGTTTTAACACTATAATCCAATTGGACAGTAAACCCATCAGGGTAAAATCTTAAAAAAAAAAAATCGCTTGAACACTATAACTTAATTGGGCAATTGAACCCGTTAGGGTAAAATCGTAAAAGTTTTTGGTAATATTATAATTTAATTGGGAAGGTGAACCCGTTGGATATAATTATTATGCAAGGAATGTTGATTTGAGAAAAAATAAAAAGCATGGAAGGCGTCTTCCATGCAGGTGCCGAAGCGCGCAAATGCAGGCATGCAATAGATCAATTCTTTTATATATAGATATATATATTGCGCACACATAAGGTGTGTATAATATAATATATGAATACGTATGAAGAATTAGTTTTATTTATTCTCTTTTGGCTATTTTAAGTGCAACGACAATAATTATTGAAGAAAAAAAATAGATTTATTGGTAAAATGAAAGCTTATAAAGATAAAAAATGACATTTATTTTTAAATAAAATTAGTTTTTAAAATACATAAATAAAAAGATTTTACTATTTTTGTTAATTATAATATTTTATTTTATCATACATAAAAAATTTATACAACAAATGCACCTAAGTTATAGTTTAATAATAAAAAAAGATTAAATAATAACGTTGTAAAAAAACAGAAGTTAATTTGAATTTTTATTCCCTTTAATTTGATTTAATTATTCAAATTGCCTTTTGTCCTTTTTGGGTTTGGTAAATATATAGAGGGAAACAAATGATCTCATAAGAATATATGCTACTCTTGATCTTATTCAAAAGGTCGAGAAAAATATAAGTTGCTATATTAAACTTTGTCCTATTTTATAATTGTTCTTTGTCTAATTTGGTTTATAGCTTCCGATGTGAGACACTATTAAAAATAAGATTTTATTTAATTTGATTTAAGGAAAAAGAGATAAATAACACTCTATGTTTATAAGATCTAAAGACTCATATTTACGAACATCAAAACTAAATTAAATATAAAGGATAACATAAAATGTATTACTGTATATATAAGTTCTTTCTTAATATAACTTGTAATTATTTCAGTTAGTTTCCTTTGTTATATTGAGACAAATATGGATTCTCTTAAGATTTGCTATCCATGTGGGTTGAGGACTTTGTTATATTGAGACAAATCATCGATGGATTTTCTTAAGATTTGCTATCCACGTGGGTTGAGGAAAAATTGAAACAAAGAATTTAAAATAGATTTCCTTCTTCATCCATTTTAATAATAATATAAAATTATTATAATTAATGAGGTTCTATATTAAAAAATAAGAACACCTTCATTCACCTTAAGTGAAAAATAATAATTTTATTTATATTTTCCTTCTAAAAAATAAGCAATCCGCTCAAGATTCCCATGTGCTTTAATAAGAACATCTTCATCCACCCATCTAATTAACACTTGATATTTTACTTTAATAAGAGTGCGTCAAGTCTGTACTGTAGTGTAACACATAGTCAATGCTTGGAAAACCAACAGCAAGCTACTGTGCTTAGTCAACGCCCGGAAACCTAGCAGCAAGCTACTATATTGGGCTCTCCCTCACATAAAAATTAATTTAATATAAAAATTAAATTAAATGTTTTTTAGGACACTTTACTATAATTTATAACATATTTGAAATTTTAATTTTTTTAAAAAAATATAATTTCAAATTAAAATTTGAAATTATCTTTTTTTTGAATTTGGTTAATTATTTTTTAAAATTTTAATTTTGGATTAAGATTGAAATATTTTTAAAGATTTGTAATTATAGATTTATCTTTTAAATTTATATTTTTAATATTTATGATTTTATTTTTAAAATTTTTAGAATTCAAAAAATAAGAAGTTGAAATTATTAATAAGTCTTGAAATTATTTTTAATACGAAAAGAAAAAAAATATATTCATGTAATTTAATTTTAGATTTTATTAAATTAATTGAGAATTAATTAGTAAAAAATTTCGAATCTTAATTAAATTATATATATATATAATCTTTCATTAATGGGAGAAAGGTGAACCATAATCTTTGTCTTATTAAGTTTAAATTTCGCAATCTTTCTAATCAAATAATTTTGAAGAGGGTTTCAACTTTCAAGCCTCATGGGGAACAAGTTTGGGGAGGACAACTACCTAATTTTGATGTGTAACTTTGTGGAATCTTCCAATGGTGACAAAACTTAGATTGACTTGGCACGTGAAGTGTTTTATTTGTATATTCATCATTTGCTTATTCGAAATTATTTTGATTTTTTCTTGATGGCCCAACTTAAATAGAGGAGGGTTTGGAAGAATTTTTTAGATTGATTAAATAATCACGTATAGAAATTTTCGAATTCAGATCTTGAGATGGGTCTGGTAGAATTCTATCTATATCTGACTTAAATATCTATATACAGGTTTGATATCCTAAGCACGACCCACGTGTGCGCCGAGGGGAGGGGGGGAGGCGGCCACGTGGGAGGCCCACCCCCTCGGTAATTATAGGTGGTAATAAGAAATTTAGGTAAGATATGAATAATTGTGGCGAACGTAGAGAATATGGAATTGAGAAGACGGCAGACTGTCCCAGGCAACCAAGGGACAACAGATTCCAAGCTATTGCTAATAGTTCAGCTGAATTTCATAGTTTAACTTGAATTGAAGGTGTTTTAAATAAAGACATTGCGGCATGTTTGATACAAAGCATTGAATGTTTCTTAGCTTTTTAACGGTTTACAGAAGCAAATGTGATGCCCCAAGATAATGTTGCAATGGTAAGACGACTAGGATAAAAAAAAGTTCTAGACAAGAGGGTGAATAGTACATGCCGCTTTTTAACGTTTTTAGTAGACTCAGCGGAATAAATAAAACTCAACATGGCAAGAATCGTTTTGTATTTTATTTGGTTCACAACTCAACCGTTGTTAGTTCAAGGTCCGCGGTCATTTACTACTTTCAATGGACAATCTACTAAAAATCTCCTTCTCCTAATATAAATTCGGAGACGGAGATTCATCTTTTACAAAAGATAGGAACGATAACAGTTTTACCATTCCTTAAAAATTATGTATGGAAAAAAATGATTAATAAAGTAATACAAAATACTGATAATACAAGAGTCCGAAGTAGAGTGTCAATGTCGGAGCAGTGTTTCGGTGTGGTAATGATGTTTATGTAGCATAGAGCACTTGGAGGAATAGTAGAAGTTGAGTTGAATTCTAAAGCGATTGTGCGATGCTCACAACGTTAACACAATTTCCGACCACCTGGATCTCTGATCACCTAGAATCATTCGAGTGCTTGCAGCTCAGTATTTCCAACCAACCTTCGAAATCAATTCTTTGCACCACAACGCTAACACAATAACAATAGAATGAGCAAATGGATAGAAACACATGTCTTGATCTCGACTTAGGATTTCTAGTGAAACCCTTCGGTCGGATCAACATTTATTGTTCCCTCAACGGGAATGCATCCACACCATTCTTCCTTTCAAAAGAATCTTTCCACTCATGAGAGTTTACATGATTTGCTAAATATTCGATCCTACATATTTGTTTAGACTTTCTGCTGATCCTCTGATCCTAGGAATTCCTTTGATGCCCAGTCTTTGCTGACCCATCGATCTACTAGACATCCAATTCACTGACCCGTCTAGACTCTCCGCCCGGTGTCCTTGATCTGCTATGTCTTCTACCTAGTATCTAGTGCAACTGAATTACTAGAGCTTCCAATTGCTTATTATCCAGTCAACTTGACCTACTAAGTCTTTCTTGGTTGAGTTACCGGCGCACTTAGTCAACTTTGTTAGATTACAATGTTACTATTAGCTCTAGAGTCAATTATGAGATGATTAACCAGAAAATATTTTGTATCATATTCTATTAATAAAGGCAAATATTCACTTCATGTTTGTGTCAAATGAATAAGTATCATAGTGTCCTTGGGTAGTATGTTCTAATCTATATCATATCAATTAGTTGAATTGATAGTGAAATAATATAGAGGTACGCATGATCTCATAAAAAATATCCTACAAAGTTATCAAGTATGCAAAGGTATGTATGATGTAGATAGGAATGCTAAAGTACTAGAGGTATCAATCTCAATAATCTTTACCTTAATTCTATCAACATAAATAAATAATTTATTCTTAAAATAACTTAAATGAAAGCAAGGGAAGTTCCGAGTGTTACCTAGGCATTTTTTAATACTAATATAAGAACTGATGACCTAGGTTTTATGAGAGTGATTGGAATCGAAAATATGGAAGAAATGGGCTCGAGAAGGGTTGCTGGAGGTGCTTGGAGCTTAAGGCTCGGGTGTCATATATATAAACCAATTCCGGGCGACTAGAGACGGTTTCGGGCACCCGTGAGGTAGCGATTCGAGGCGCTCAAAAGTAGTCCGGGTGCCTTTATGATGGCGTTGCGGGGAGTTCGGAGGTAGTCAGAATGCCTTTATCCCAACAGGATGGGAGTTTTAGGCAGAAACTATTAGGGTGAGGTGTGGCATATGGATTCATGTCAGGTGCCTCGATCGGTTGTCTGTAGAATTATTGATTAAGTATTTCAAATTAATTTAGGTTTATTTAGAGTTTGTTTATTTATGGTTAATTATTTAAATTAGAATTAAGTTTAATTAGGTTGAAATTAAGATTAATTAAAGTTAAATTAAAGTTAAGTTAATTTTAAAGTTAAAATTGAGTTGTATTAAGTTTAATTAGGTAGATATATTAAGTTTAACTTGAATATTATTTAATTGATTAAGATTTTAATTTAATTACGAATAAATTTTAATTTTAATTTATTATCCTATCAATAGTTAATTGGAGTAAACTCCCCAATCCCAAACTGGCCTTTGCATGCACTCCCCACTTGATAAATTCTTTGCATTCACTTTCTGATGGATTGAGTATAAAAGAGTGAAAATTCAGTATACATTGTAAAGATTTGAGTATAAATTGTTTAAGATTGAATATTAATTTCAGAAATATGAGTACAAAGTTTCAGTAACCCCTCATGTGAAAATCTTGATGTGTTGAGTATAAAAGAGTGAAAACGCAGTATACATTATAAAGATTTGAGTATAAATTATTTGAGATTGAGTACTAATTTAAGAAATTTGAGTATAAAATTTCGGTGACGCCTCATGTGAAAATCTTGATGTGGTGGATGTTGGATGCAACCTCACATACTCAAATTTCTAAATTTTATACTCAATTTTTTTCAAATAATACTCAATCTAAATCAATTCATACTTAAATTTTGATAATGTATACTGAAATTTTTACTATATACTGAAACAATGTATACTCAATTTTTTTTTCAAATAATACTCAAATTTCTTAAATTAGTACTCAATCTCAAACAATTTATACTCAAATCATTACGATTTATACTGAATTTTTATTCTTTTATACTGATAAAAAAAATAGCACACAAAACTGTCTTGTCAATCCTATCAGGGAGTGCATGCAAAGAAATTTTTGGTTGGAGAGTGCATGCAAAGTCCAATTTGATATTGGGGAGTTTTCTCAAATTTTCCCTATTATCAAATCAATTAGAATTTCAATTTGTTAGGATTTTGATTTGATATTTGAGTTAACTAAGATTTTGATTTAAATTTAAGTTGAGGTTATTAATTTCGAATTAATTAGAGTAAGATTAATTTATTATTATTTTTAGGTTATGTGAATTAAGTTTGATTAGAGCCTTTAATTTAATTTTAAATTAAAATAAGTAAAATTATTAGGTAGATATATTAAGTTTAACTTGAATATTATTTAATTGATTAAGATTTTAATTAATTACGAATAAATTAGAATTTTAATTTATTATCAAATCAATTAGAATTTCAATTTGTTAGGATTTTGATTTGATATTTGATTTAACTAAGATTTTGATTTAAATTTAAGTTGAGGTTATTAATTTCGAATTAATTAGAGTAAGATTAATTTATTATTATTTTTAGGTTATGTGAATTAAGTTTGATTAGAGCCTTTAATTTAATTTTAAATTAGAATTAGTAAAATTATTAGGTAGATATATTAAGTTTAACTTGAATATTATTTAATTGATTAAGATTTTAATTTAATTACGAATACATTATAATTTTAATTTATTATCAAATCAATTAGAATTTCAATTTGTTAGGATTTTGATTTGATATTTGAGTTAACTAAGATTTTGATTTAAATTTAAGTTGAGGTTATTAATTCCGAATTAATTAGAGTAAGATTAATTTATTATTATTTTTAGGTTATGTGAATTAAGTTTGATTAGAGCCTTTAATTTAATTTTAAATTAAAATAAGTAAAATTATTCTAATTTTAATTAATCGAATTCTTTAAATAAGTCAAGACTAATTAATTAAATTATGAAATTTAATTGAATTAAGTTAAGAAATTTAATATATTTTAAAGTTTAATTATTTCATTATGTTTAGATTAAAATTAGGTTGAGTTTTTTTTTTTTTGAGATTACAAGTAACAGATTCATTGAAAGACAAAATACAACTCAAAACATAATTAAAACTAATCGAAATAAATCTGAAAACCTATCCGCACGAGATGAAAATCAAACCTGAGAAGGTCTCAGGAAATTTTTTCAGGTTCGGGTTCAGGCTGAGACGGAGATGAGGATGGATTCAGGCTGAGGCGGGTATGAAGATACTATCCTCATTCCCGAACCCGCCCCCGATACGGCATGATGGGGGATGGGATGGAGACAGGGACGAGGATAGGATGGAGAAGGAGATTCCCCGATATTCTTTTAGAATTTGGAGTTGGAAAGTGGGGATTAGGGCCGGGATGGGGATTTGATCCCATGGGGCAGGGATGAGGTTCTCCGATTAGATGGGGACGGGGATCGTGATAGGGATGGGGGCGGGGATGAAATTCGAGGGTGGGACTGCCCCGCCCCATTGCCATCCCTATCTAGGTAGTGAATTTGATTCTTAAAAATTCAATACTGATTTGGTTTAGCTTGATTAACCAAGATTGATTTAGGGACCCATGCTTGAATTTTGTTTTTAATATTTCAATTCACCAATGATAGATACAATTTGAATTGAGTCTTTGCCTCGTATCCCTGGAACGATTGTATACTGTTCTTTAAGTCCCAAGTATCATGTCAAGGTACTTAGAACTCCAAATGAACTATTCCAACGATCCGTTAAGGTTTTCAACTTGAGCTTTCAAATTGAATTTTCTTCCTCAAATTGTTCGACTTGAATTGAAATTCCAATTTGAGCTTGTTCAGTTGAAAGACTTAGGTTAGTGGTCTCCTTAAGAGCTCTAACCTCTTTTTGGAATGATTTGATCCAGATATTAGATTTGGCTAGTTCTTGAGTCATATCATAATTTAATGAATACAATTTATTGACTAATGGAGACTCTACATCGTTATTGGGTACATTTGAAACAGATACAAATCTATTGCTTGTCTCAAACTCAACTTTGGATTCAGATACGGACTCGGTCTTGGCCACTTGTTCTCACGTCAGTAGTGCCAGAAATCTCGCTTGAGCTTGCTCTTCCTCGTTTGATTCTTTCGATGACAACTCATCCCAAGTTGCATTTAAAGTTTTTTTCCTCCGTTGCTTGTTGGTTTCTTGTGTTTCGGTATTCAGTCTTGAAATGCCTCTTTTGATTGCACCCATAGCAGATCACCTCTGACTTTGATTTTGTTGTTTGGCTTGGTCCACTATGCTTGTTCTCTGACTGGATTACTTTCTTGAGCTCGTGCTTAGTGAACCCCTTCTTCTTCTTGAATAGTTTTTGAACTAGGTTGATTAGTTTGGAGTTGATTTCTTTGTTGTCTTCTGAATCTGATTCGCCTTCGGATTCGGGTTCGATTCGAGACTTGGGTTTTGGCTCATTGTTCTTGAACTTTCTATAAGCAAAACAATACCTTTCTCGACCAGAGTAGTATTAAATTGTTCTTGTAATTCAAATTCGAAAAATAATTCATCTAACTTTACCTTTGAAAATCTTGAGAGTTTTTGTAAGCATCTGTTGAGGCAATCTGTGGTCCGGAGTGACCAAGTGTTTTGACGTTTGAGCAAAGAGTTTAAGTTAGGTTTACCCTTGTGTTCTTATATGTGTATGTTGAGTGTGCAGGTTGTACAAGTTGCACATATGGACTTGGCTGGACTGCCTCGGTACGGTGAAGGGTGGCATGGAGACAAGCTAGAGGCTTGTGTGGACCCGAGGGACCTTGGAGAGCAGGGACGATGAGCTGAGGAGCGCGGACTTTGAGGCATGCGTGAAGGATGACATGAAGGCAAGCTGGAAGCTTGCGAGCATCCGAGGGACGGGAGCCGAAGATGAAGAGGGTACGAAGGCAATAGTCGAGGCTGCGGATGAGGAGTCAGTTGAGTCGTGAGGGTACGAGTGCTGTGTGATTGTACTCGGGAAATCCTAGGGTTCGAGTGCGGAGTGGAATATACTCGGGAAGGGTAACCTTAGGTGGGTGAGTAGACCAGTCGACTGGCCTGGGGGCAGTCGACTGATGAAACTCACAGAAGGGTTCTGGCTGGGGACCAGTCGACTGCCCTGGGAGCAGTCGACTGATAGGGACTGATAGGTGGCTGGTGAGTTGGCTGAAAATTCGAACGTTGGGGTTGCAACGGTCGATTTTTAGTGGGACCAGTTGACTGCCCTAGGAGCAGTCGACTGGTGGCGAGGGTTTCGGCCCGAGTCCTATTTAAAGAGGACTTCGTGGTGGCTGAGTTTTTTGATGAATCTTGTCTTGGTTAAAGGCAAGATAGTAGTCTTTGTGCTCAGGTCTTCTAAAGGTGTAGTGGTGAGGTTTCTTCACCCACAAGGAGCGACGAGGGCTAGCCGGAGGTTATCCGGGGAGTGATCTACCGACGGATTCTTGAATTAGTCACCCTCCGGGGTGGATACCAAGTAAAACCGGTTTGTTAGCATTGTTCCTTTATTGTTAGTTTGTCTTTTATTGTATATTCTGCTTGCGCGCTAACAACCTTGTAGAGAAGAACCGGAAAACGCTATTCACCCCCCCTCTAGCGTACCGAAGCGATCTAACAATTGGTATTAGAGCGAAGGACCGCTCGTGATTGGACTAACCGCCAAGAAGAGCAAAAGCTAAAGGAGAAGAGAAACAATGGAAGACAAATTTGGGGAAGACATCTACACTCCACCGCCCACCGATCATGAAGACTTCGACTTTTGGAGGGCAAGGATCGAGACTTGGTTCGGAATGGAGTGGGAGTGTAGGATTGCGCTTGAAGAGCCTTTCGAGATTCCAAAGGATAAGCACGGGAAGAAGCTTAGGCCTAGATATTGGAATCAAGAACAACAAGAACAATCAAAAGCCAATGAGAAGGTAATTAATATTTTGATAAATATTTTGCCTAATAATATTTTGAGTTGTGTAGGTAAATATAAAGATGCATGTGAATTGTGGAATAAAGTGAAAGAATTCCATGAAAACCCTACACGAGTTCGCTTAGTGGAAGAATCCGAGAAAGTGAGCTCGATAGCCCAAGAGGAGGAAGAATTAAGTGAAAGATCATCAACCTCCTCAAGAGAAGAAGAGGAAGTCAACCTAGCCTCAACCTCCACCAAAGCCAAGAGAAAGGAACATATTATATGCTTTGGGTGCAACGAAAAGGGGCACTACAGGGATAAGTGTTCAAATAGTAAGAAAAAGGAGGTACACTCTAAACCCATTTCAATTCAATTAAATGCTAATATGAGGTGTAGGAATGGAGAATCCCAAGAGAAGAAGAGGAGGATTCGATGCTTCATGTGTGGTGAACTAAAGCACTACCATACCAAGTGTCCAAGGAAGAAAGAGCTCAAGAAAATGAGACACTTGAGGAGATGAGCGAAAGAAGAAAGGAGGAAGCAAAGATCACATCAAGGGGGAACTTCAAGGGTAAGGGAGGTAATTCCTAACCCTAAGTCAAAATTCAATTCAAATTCAAGTTCCTCTATGTATGATAAAAATAATGTTAATTATCCATCCATGCATGCTGGAATTCATGAAAAATATTTAATGGTGCATAATTTCGGATTTAGATACAATGATGGGACTAGGGTTAACAAGGTAGATCATAACCCTAAGAAAAGCATGCATCATCGTAATAAACCTAGAACCTTAGGATCTAAGGACCATGACATTAATCCCAAGAAGGGAAAGAATGTGCCTAGAAAGGAGGGTAGGAATGTCCAAAGTGGACATATGGAATCCAAGGTTAAAGGTCTAGAAACGGAAAATCAAGCCTTGAGGGCAAGACTTGATAAATTAGAAAAGACCCTAGAAAGATTCAAGGTTGGATCAAAGGTCTTAGACATGGTGTTGGGTAGTTTAAAACCCAACTATGATAGATCGGGTTTGGGGTACCGGTCTAAGACCTCCAAGGTCAAGGAAAAGAGAAATGCTAGGGTAACATATGGTTATGGCAAGGAGGGAAAGCCCAAGGATGGCAAGGGGGTGCTATTTGAAGGTAAAAGGAACGACTTAACCAAAGACAAGGTGTCTAAGGTTAAGAGAGTTCATTTTGTAGGCCAAGAATCACCGAGGGCACACCGGTGTAGTCTAGTGTCGATTGAGTCACCTAGGGAGGTGGCTAGGGCTAAGAGCTCAAGGAGGAGCTCTAAGAGCCTTTGGGATCCATAGTAAATGGATCTCAAGAGTTTCTCTCCTAGGAAATTAGGTGAACTGTGCCAAAAAGGGTTGGAAGACTTGGGTAAGTCTTTATCCTAGGTTTTGGCACATTAAAAGGGAATTTAGGGAGAAAACGGTGAAAATACGGTTATATTTGATAAAATTAGGTTTTAATGTGTGAATCTCATATAATTCAATGATAGAAATGAATTGTGATCAAGGTGAGGAAGATACATTGACGAGGAGTCACAATTAGGACTTTTGGGATAGGCTAAAATGATACAATTTAGAAAAGGTTGAGTTTCGTGTCAATCTTGGGATGTAGAGTATATTTATTTGGAAACATATTTTTCCCAGTAGGCATAGACTCCACAAATCTCCCCACGAAATTTCAGATTTTTTGGAGATTTGTAAAATTATTTAGGCATTACTGAAATTGGGCTAAAAAACTTGAAATTTAGGCATCAGTCGACTGCCTTGGGGGCAGTCGACTGGTCTCAGCCCAGAAACTCTCTATTCGTTTTGGCAGTCGGCTGCCATATGGGCAGTCGACTGATCAGTGAGTGTATGCAAAAAGAGCCTATTAGGTGATAAGAAATTGCAAAATTGGAAACATAGGAAAGGGTCATGTTGCCTTATGAGATTCTATGTCATGGGTTGATATTATAAGGATTAATGAGTGTTTAAAGTTCATTGGATGATATTGAATCTTTTGATGAATTCAAGAAAAATTGAGAAGCCCATATGAATCTAGGATTAATAAATAAAAAGGGAGAAAAAGTTGAGGACAATTCTATGTGTCAAATTATAATGATAAGCCTTAGCAAACACATGGAATTCTAGATAGATTTGAAAATTGATACCAAATGCCAAACCTTTTAGGAAATTAGAAGTTGTACCAAAAGTCAAGCACATTTGATAATCTTCATGAAACCATATTTTTCTAGGACAGGGTATATCCTAACAAGTGTACTTGCAAACCTTTAGGTTTGTATTGGGTTTTGTTGAGTTCTTTTTGGCACTAAGGGAAAGGTTGCTTGGGGCAATCCTTTGATAGTGTCAAAGGGGGAAGAACTCGGGTGTTGGGTTGGGTATAACTCAACATGGTGTTAGTGGGTTAAGTTGGGTAGAACTTGACCTTGGTAAATTGAAAGTTGGTAGAAGACATAGGTTAAAGGGGGAGGGTGCCTCCTTGTTTGCCTTAATTTTCATAGGAAACTTTTGAGTTTTGTGTCAAACTTGAGAATGGTGATAGATACATTGTGGAATGTATTTTTCCCAAGTAGGTATGGGTACCACAAAGTTCTCCATAAAATTTGAGAATTTTTGGAGATTTGTGAAATTTCTGGCGTAATTCTGAAATTGGCCACAAAGCTGATATTTTAGAGTATCAGTCGACTGCCCTGAGAGGTAGTCGACTTGTCAGGGCTGGTGTGGGTATCCAGCAGCTGACATGCATCCAAATGATGAGAAACAAATGTATGGGGGTCTAGTACACGTTGTTTAGGATCATTGGGGATTGAAAGAACCAATAATTGGGATATTATTGGGGTCTTTTTGATGTTAGGCAAAGAGTGAGAAGTGTTGGGTTTAAGTTGGGAAACCAAACACACCTTTACTAGAAATCCTAGGTTTAGGGGGAGATAAGATTAAGGGGGAGCATGGTTGCTCCATTCTTGGCGTAAGGGGAACCTTGGAGAGGTTCTTAAAAAGTCTTTGTAAGTCCAATGTAGGGGAGCTTGGGAGAAGCTTTAAAAAGCCCGTTTTGTGAACAATCTTAACTTGGAGGGTTAGGTGGTGAAAATCCTAACTTGGAGGGTTAGGTGGTGAAAATCCTAACTTGGAGGGTTAGGTGGTGAAAATTCCTAACTTGGAGGGTTAGGTGTAGAAAATTTCTAACTTGGAGGGTTAGGTGTGGGATGCCTTGGGATAGGATTCATGCATGCATTGCATATGCATTGGCAGTGTAAGTCCAAGATGAAGTCTTGGCAACGTAAATCCAGTTGTTTGTTTTAGCGTGGTTTTTGCTACTGACTACTATTTTGCTTTCCCTAACTTAAACGTATTGCTAAACATCAAAAAGGGGGAGATTGTTGAGGCAATCTGTGGTCCGGAGTGACCAAGTATTTTGATGTTTGGGGAAAGAGTTTAAGTTAGGTTTACCCTTGTGTTCTTATATGTATATGTTGAGTGTGCTGGTTGTACAGGTTACACATATGGACTTAGCTGGACGGTCTCGGTACGGTGTAGGGTGGCATGGAGATAAGTTGGAGGCTTGTGTGCACCCGAGGGACCTTGGAGAGCAGGGACGATGAGCTGAGGGGCGCAGACTTCGAGGCATGCGTGAAGGATGACATGAAAGCAAGCTGGAAGCTTGCGTGCATCCGAGGGACGGGAGCCGAAAATGAAGAAGGCGCGAAGGCAATAGTTGAGGCTGTGGATGAGGAGTCAGTTGAGTCATGAGGGTACGAGTGTTGTATGATTGTACTCGAGAAATCCTAGGGTTCGAGTGCGGAGTGGAATGTACTTGGGAAGGGTAACCTTAGGTGGGTGAGTAGACCGGTCGACTGGCCTGGGGGCAGTCGACTGATGAAACTCACAGAAGGGTTCTGACTGGGGACCAGTCGACTACCCTGGGAGCAATCGACTGGTAGGTGGTTGATGAGTTGGCTGAAAATTCGAACGTTGGGGTTGCAACGGTCAATTTTCAGTGGGACCAATCGACTGCCCTGGGAGCAGTCGACTGGTGGCGAGGGTTTCAACCCGAGTCCTATTTAAAGAGGACTTCGTGGTGGCTGCGTTTCTTGACGAATCTTATCTTGGTTAAAGACAAGATAGTAGTCTTTGTGCTCATGTCTTCTAAAGGTGTAGTGGTGAGGTTTCTTCACCCACAAGGAGCGACGAGGGCTAGCCGGAGGTTATCCGGGGAGTGATCCACCGACGGATTCTTGGATTAGTCACCCTCCGAGATGGATACCAAGTAAAACCGGTTTGTTAACATTTTTCCTTTATTGTTAGTTTGTGTTTTATTATATATTCCGCTTGCGCGCTAACAATCTTGTAGAGAAGAACTGGAAAACGCTATTCACCCCCCTCTAGCGTACCGAAGCGATCTAACAGCAACGACTATCGACGCCCACAAGGTATTTATAGAAAAAGCTTCCAATGCATATCTGATTACGTTCTGATTCTCGATTGGTTGTCCGATCGCTTGGTGTTTGTTGAGAATATCTTGGATCCAAGCATGGAGTTGGCTTGTTGACTCTCCTTTATGCATTTTTATGTTAGACAATTTATTTAATATTAAATCATGCTTATATACCTTTGTATCGGAAGTCTATTCGTGTAGCTCGTTCTACTTCTCCGGTCCTTTGCGCTGATGAAGGGCTCAACCTAGTGGTGCTCCTCCTTGGTCAAACCATATTGTAGAGTCTGAGTGGCTTTTGCATCGACCTCGATCTTCTTCTTCGTCGGCGCGTCTCATTTGTTGCAGGCTAGTGGGACTCCATCTACGTCATTGGGGTTTTGAATCTAGTTTGGATAACTATCCACATATCCACTTGGGTCATCAAGTGGTACTTAATCCAACCCTTCCAGTAGTTGAAATTTTCGCTAGAGAAAAGAGACGGTCAGGTTATATTGTAGCATTCTTGATGGACTATCATAACAAACCTTGCACACACAAAAAAAAATGAAGGAAAGACTATCATAACAAACCTTGCACACAAAAAAACGAAGGAAAAAGATTTTCAAAACTTGGTCTTGGATTAGTAGTGTGGAAGGAAAGAATTAATAAACGAAAAACAAAACAAAAGAAAAAAAATACTTGAACAGTGGTTGTACCAATTCAGAGTGCCCCCACTTTTATACCAATTACAAGATCGAAAAAGCGCTAGGGGGGTGTGAATATCGCTTGCCACTTTCACGATTTTGATAAACTCGTTTTGAAAACTTGTTTTAACGTTTTGTGTTAGCAGGGAAATAAATAAAATTAAATACAGTAGGAACACTATTTCTTTTTTACTTGGTTCATAGTCTAGCGGCTGCTAGTCAAAGGCCCACAGTTGTTGACTACTTCCTAATAGAAACTCAGAGAATCTCCAGAGATGGAGATTCGTCTTTTTCAAAAGATATGAAAGGCGACAAGTTTACCATTCCTTAAGAGTTATGTACGGAGCAAGATGATTAATAAAGTAATACAAAATATTGACGACACAAGATTTCAAAGTAGATTGTCAATGTTGGAGCAGCATTTCAGTATCGTAACGATTTTCTGGAGTGTTGAATACTTGCAGGAATTGTAGAAGTAGAAATTGATTTCCGAAGCTATTGTGCGATGCTCCTTTTATTGACCATTCTGAGCATCTGGATCAGCTTCGGGCACCTCTAGCTTGGCTTATCCGATTCGACACCATTATTGATTTAGTCATCTCAAGACTTGCAAGATTTACTTGGTTCCCAACCCCCCCAGGTTTAATACGTCCAAGGCCTAAGTATGACGAGAGACACCCGTCCACTAATGGTCTCTTTTCTTAAACTTTTTCGGAGCTGGACAAACTAGTCTTACAATTCAAGAACAAGCACAAAGAATATATAATAAAATTAAGCACGACTAGTAAAGTAAATACAAACAAATGATACAGGTCGATCCAGAAGTCTTGAGCGCAGCACACCATTACCGAAGCTTCTCTAGTCGCAGAGCTTCTCAACACGTTCATCTGAGCACAGAGACAGAGTAGAATGGAAGAATTGATGTTTTAAAGGCTCTACTCGTTGCTTCTTATAAAGACTATTTTTGGGCTACTGGATCAACCCTGGTGTCTCTAGCTTGGCCTATCTAATCCGACACCATCGGTGACTTAGCTATCTCTGGGCGTTGGATCCGTTTCGGGTGCCTGGACTGTTGATGTGACAAGACCAGAGCGAAACCTTCTTTGGCTGCGATTTATCCTTCTCCGGGCCTCTAGATCCCTT